>CAUYLG010049898.1:0-40638 GCA_963573385.1 Cacajao melanocephalus
TATACTATATATATATACTATATATATATATACTATATATATATATACTATATATATATATACTATATATATATATACTATATATATATATACTATATATATATATATATACTATATATATATATATACTATATATATATACAAATATATACAAGTGTCCACTTGTAACCAGCAGTCCAAGTGGACATTCGGTAGGGTGCCATTTCAACATCACCGTGTGAAATCATTAACAACTTAGTATGGATTTGCTCCTTATTGTTTGTGCTTTTTTAAGAAGGCCAAGAAAGAGAGTTAAGGAAAAATTGAAAGGAAGTAATCTCTAACGGTGAAATTTCAGGCTCTTAGGGAGCGCTTTTGGGGATAAGCCCCTGAAGTGATGACAAGGAGTTACCACCAACTCTTCAAGCCAGAACTGGGGCAGTGTTTCACTTAGTCATCTGGGATGGGGACTCTGCCCCTCTGCAGTGGGAAAGCAGCTTATATCAAGGCTTGGCCAGGCCTTCCCAGGCTAGGGACTGCTGGGACTTCTGCCACAAGGTGCTTGGATTGTGTTTCTTTGCATTGGTGCAGTGTCTTCTGGAGACTGCTTTTGTTCAGTCACTACTGAGGTGTGTGTTCATTTAATCACTGTGCACACTCAGGTAGCAGTGCAGAGCCACCCTCTCTGCCAAAATAATGCCAGCCTATTCTGCATTAGAAAAGTACCCACAGCTCCCACTGTTCCCTCTTTATTATTTGAGGTACAGAGAGCATATGACGCACTCAGATCCCACCAGTTAGAGTTAAGTGTGGGATCAGAGGCTGTGCCACTCTTTTCACCAGGAAGCGATCTTGAGAAAGTTGTGTTCGTCTGCTCCCGAAGCCTGTGGATGCCGCTTCCCATGGTCTGAGGCGCTGGGTTTCATGGACTGCTTTTGATCTGAAATCTAGAGATCCCTGTTTTCATCCTTGTCAGCCTCCAGTAACTCAATCACAGTACATCAGTCCTCATCATCTCCAGCAATTTATTAATCACATTCAACACCAGACAAGGCCTTAACAAAACAGCACTCATTCATCAGCGGACCACTAGCAGCATGAAAAGGCTGCCGGCTTCTCTTGGAGAATCTCCTATACTATGTGAACAGTATGAGTGTCTGTGTGTGTGTGTGTGTGTGTGTGTGTGTGTGTGTGTGCGCCTGTGTGTCTGTGTGTAGGCACAGAACTATGGAGGGGTTAGACATTGTCTTTCACCTGCTGGTATAGCAGATATATCAGGTTATTAAACAGAGAACTAGAAACTCTCCTAGAGTGGCCACAGGAGCACTGCAGATTCTCAACTGTGCTTCCTCATTTTCTCTTGAATGTTTGGCAGCCAGTGTATTAGGATATGTTAGGCCTCTCTCCAAGAGCCCAAGTGAAACTTAAATTGTATGACCATATTCTTCGGCATCTACTCAGGGCTGTTTCGAAAGTGAAAAGGAGGTGCTCTTAATAATTATTCCAGGACATCAAGCAAACTGGGAAGTAAAGTCTCCTTAGGCATATTGACTTGGCACTGTCTACTGTCAAGAAACATCTATTCTTGGCTTATTAAAATGCCATCAGAAATCAGCCAGCATTCTGATATAACAGGGAATTCCTTTTATGGTATTCTTGGCAGGTGATCTCCTGTGTCGATTTAAATGTCCCCAGGGACTGAAAGCTCAGTGCCACATGCAGCAGCTTGTTCTATTGTTGGATGATTGTCACGTTAGATTGGGATTCATTAGAAGACTTTTCTGATGTGAGATTGGAAAATATGCTAATGATGTGTACAGTGATGCAGGCAACTTAAAATTTTCCTGGAGAGAAAGAGAGGGTTACTGTGGTTTGGGAAAATGAGTGGGGCCAATGCTTACCTGTTGTGAACCCATTTTTGGGGGGTGCAGCCATCATAGCCATCCAGGAAAATCTTCCTGCCTTGATGTCATTTCACCAGAGAACCTGGGAAAGCTAGTGAGATGCCACAGAGTTTCACAAGGGGAAGTGCAGTAGAAGTTTCTGAGAGATGGGAGGCCTTATACCCACCAATTCAGGAAGGAGCTTTGGGGTCATGGATTAAAGAACAAAGACAGAGAGTTGGACCTGGATTTGAGACTAAGCTCTGCTTCTTATACAGGGCTTTTAAGCTCTCTGGGCCTCAGTTGCTCCACCTTTAGAATTGAGCCGTCTCTTCCTTTTTTGAAGACAGTGGGCCCTCTTTCAATTGAATTCAGTGGGACTTTATAGCTTGCTCCACACAGAGTTCCTCCCCAGTCTGTCATGTTGAATGCAAAACACTACCTAGGTCCATCGAGTCACTCAACAAGCATCCATGGGGGAAGCATTAAGGAGCTTTAGATGCAATGGGTTCTGTGAGAGCAATGTTAGTCTTCATCTTCTTCACTTCTTCTCATCGTTCTTCCATGGGACACCCCTAGACCCCACAGCCTGCAAAGCTCATTGCCTCTTCTCTGTAGAGTCCTCCTATTCATGTGCAATTTTTACTCACTAGTGGGGTCATTTGTTGAGTGTCCATCCCTACTTCAGACTGTAAGTTTCATGAAGGCAAAGGCTGTGGCTCTTTGGTTCTCTGCTGTATATTCAGGCCTAGCATGAAGCTTGGTATACAGCAGTCATTTACTAAATGTATGTTGAATGAATAAATGTATGAGTGAATGGTGGGGACACGGCCATGATTAATACCCTTCCCATTCTCAAGGAGGAGATCACAGGCAAGAAACTCAGAAGAAAACTCACAACTACAATAAAGAGTAAGAAGTGCTTTGTTTAAAGCATCCTTGGGGTCTTTCAGGAGGTTCCTGGGCAGAATAGCAAATTCAGGGTAATTAGGGAAGACTAAGAGATGACCCTTCTATGCCTGAATGGATTGATTATCCAACAGAAGAAAAGAAAAGAAACAACCAAGACTTAAAAATACTCAGCCACCCTATGCACTTGAAATGTCATTTAACATAAAATCTAGCATGGCAACTTCAAATGACAAACATAGGTGATGCTGGAGAGGGTGTGCCAAGCTGACCAGCATTCTTATGAAGTGTGGCTGGCACACAGCACACAAGAGAAGTTGTATTATTGCCAAAAAGTTCTTTCAGTGGGTGGAACCTTAACAAAGGGAGCTGTTCTATCCTCCCTAAGTCTTAAATATGGCTGGGAAAAACAGACAGACTCATGACCCTTGGTTCCTGTGGTTTTAGAAGTCACATGGACAT
The DNA here is from genome assembly GCA_963573385.1 of Cacajao melanocephalus. Lineage (NCBI taxonomy): Eukaryota > Metazoa > Chordata > Mammalia > Primates > Pitheciidae > Cacajao > Cacajao melanocephalus. The sequence continues at coordinate 3,234 of CAUYLG010049898.1, forward strand.
TCTTTTTTAGCACTGTTTCTTTCTAATGATAAAGGAAACAGTATATTGATGAACTCCCATTTTTCATTTGTGGTGCTTTCTGAATGCTTTCTTTGGAAACCAAAGCCTCTTCAGCCACACCTTTATAAGTTTTATGATTTTGGGTGGAAGCATGTCTTCAGAAATCTAAACGTATGAGTTTTTTGTTTTGTTTTGTTTTGTTTTGTTTTTTAAGATAGGGTTTTACTCACATTGCCCAGGCTGGAGTACAATGGTGTAATCTCAGCTCACTGCAAGCTCCACCTTCTGAGCTCAAGCGATTCTCTTGCCTCAGCCTACTTACTGACAGGGATTACAGGCACACACCACTGCCCCTGGCTAATTTTTGTATTTTTTGTAGAAACTGGGTTTTGCCATTTTGCCCAGGCTAGTCTTGTATTCCCAAGCTCAACTGAACCACTGGTCTTGGCCTCCCAAAGTACTGGGATTACAGGCATGAGCCACAGCGCCCAGACTAATCCTATGTATTTTTAGTGAAGGTTTTAATAGGTTTTTTTTTTTTTTTTTTTTTTTTTTTTTTTTTTTTAAAGCAGCCATGGCATGGCATCATGGTTAAATGAGGTACCTTTCAGTGGAGACAATATTTCAACTTTAATTAATTAAAAACAAAACACCTTGCTGGCATATTCTAGCCTATCAAACTAGACACTGGAAATGATTTTGAATAAGAATTCAAGATAAAGAGTTCCAGCCAGTTTTCTCCCCTTTGGGAGTCATCAAAGTTTATTTTTATAGATATATTAAAGAGATTTTGTCCAAATGGCACATACCTAAACCTAAACAGTTTAAAATATTTTTATACCTATGTTCAAAGAAAAAGAATATCTTGAAAGAGTAAACTTCTTATCTTTTATAAATAAGGTTAAAAGCAGTGATTCTCAATATGTGATCTCTGAACCAGCAGCATCAGCATCACCTGGAACTTGTTAGAAATGCACATTCTGGCAGGGCACAGTGGCTCATGCCTGTAATCCCAGTACCTTGGGAGGCTGAGGCAGGTGGATCATCTGAGGTCAAGAGTTCAAGACCAACCTGGCCAACATGGTCTCCACTAAAAATACAAATATTAGCTGGGCATGGTGGTGCACACCTGTAATCCCAGATACTCAGGAGGCTGAGACAGTAGAATCACCTGAACCTGGGAGGTAGAGGTTGCAGTGAGATGAGATTGTGCACTGCAGCCTGGGCAACAGAGTGCACAATCTCAGAAAAGAAAAACAAAAACCTTTTGATGCTATGCACATCATCTAGCTTCTGGCATCCTGCTTTGCTCAAGAATGAAAATTAGAGTTCAAGTTCCATAAAATAGTGGATTCTTCTTCAGCTTTTTGTCCCCTTCCATGTCAGCACTGAACCTATAGTGCATACTCAGCAACTGTGTGCACCGAATGAATGAATGTAGGCTGGTGTGGGAGGATCAGAGAAATTTATTCTTGCACATAAAGATCTTGTAATGGAGTGGATGAGGGATAGAATTTGGTGATCAGGCTGGGGCTGTGCTGAAATATGCAGGCAGGTTATGACAAGAGTCCCTAAGCCCTGAAAGGATGAAAGTTCTCCTCACATAAAAATATGACCACATGGAAAGACCATGCAATAAGCTTAAGGAAGCCCACCTCAATTCTGATTTCTTCCTGATAACTATGTCAAAGCTCTTAAAACTGTGCAATAAAGGATCTTCATGCATTTTCTGGCCCTTGTCTTGCCAATACTTTCACTGTGTACCTGCTGTGCCTGGTCTGCTGAAGTATGAAGCCTATCTGAACGTCATACACACGCTCTTCCTTTTCAAAAATGACCTTGAGAAGATAACAAGGGACATTCCACAGACAGACTCCACTTCTCTTTTGTTTGCAAAGTAAGTGTGAGGCTGAAAAGGGAAGGACATCTTGGGTTACCTGACCACATTGACATCCCCTGACCCTCAAACAAATGCCCCACACATGTGAAGGAAATGGTTTTCTGACTGCCTATCTCCAGTGAGCTAGAGCTCCACGTCCCCTGTGCTGGAGGGGGCACAGAGGCATTATCATCACCAGGTCCTTACTGGGTGAGAGGGAGAATTGTGAGACCATTGCAGGAAGTGAGGTGGATTCAGGGGCTGTGGGCCAGGCTTTCAACACTAGCACGAATACACATGCAGAGGTTCATGCTACTGACTGTGCCTTCCAATTTTCCAGATTGTGGAGTGGGAATTTATGAGCATGAGGGATGCTATCTTGTGAAACTTTCTACTTCATTCAGGAAAGGTAGTTTGTCTGTAAGAATTCAATTGTAAATACAAAAACACCATTTTTTTTTTCTGAGGTGAGGGCAGGAGGGAGAGATGTCAGAAATAGATAGGTTAGGGCTTTCTCTTTGGAGACCTGGATTTCAATCCACTGCAAATCTTAACAAAGAGGCATACTAGTATCATTCTTAACAAGCGCAGCCCATTGTTATGGTCAGAGTCAGTTCTGTGGAGGAGAAAATGGAGTGTGACGTGTTTGGTGCCTGGAATGTGAGCATGCACCTGCACAGCTGATGTTCGTGTCATATTATCAACTGAATGGTTATTTAGCAATTTTGACCACTAAGGAACTTTGATGGCATTGCTTTCTGGGGTGTACGAATAATCCTTTTAAAAAGCAAGACCTTGATGGCAAAATCCTTGCTGTAGAAGATGAAAATTTCACGTTATTTCTAGGGGTGCTTTCAATGTTCCATTAACCCACTGAAGAGCCATGAACAAACTTGGCCTTGAGGTTTAGACTTAGAGACCAGATGCCCTCTGTCTGTTTCATTATCTTCCAGAGGAAATTGTTGAGTGTTTGTAAAGTGGTCATAGGATTAAGAGAACACTCTTTAAAGTTCCTAATTGTATGTTTGACTTTAGCTACAGTTACCAAAAGACAAAATAAGATCTCTAAGAAATTCATAGCCAGCTTTGGGCATCGGTTGTAGACTAGAGTGCAGTGCAAGGGAAAGGTGGGACACACATAACATCTTTGTGGCTACCTGGGGGTAGATTCTGGAAATAAAAGGAGGAATTCCAGCTTTCTAGGGGGTAAAATCAGTGATCTAGAGAGGCAAGAGACACTTGCATGTAATACAAGTTTCTTGGAGATAGCCACAGCCATTGAACTGAGAGATGTCAGTATTCCCGTGGGACGGTTATGATGTTTGAGTTTTTAAATGTACATATGCTTCTGAATTCTACTTGTGGGTTCTCAGAATTTCCCTTCCATTTTGTAAATTGCAGTAAAATATATGTAAGTTTTACCATTTCAGCCATTTGTAAGGGTACAATTCAGTGGCAGTACATTTTCATTGTTGTGCAATCATCATCACTATCTATGCTAGTTATTTGCATTGCCATAAAGGAATATCTGAGGCTGGGTAATTTACAAAGAAAAGAGGTTTATCTTGGCTCATGATTCTGCAGGCTGTGCAAGTATGGCACCCACATCTGCTTGTCTTCTGGTGAGGACTTCAGGAAGCTTACAATCATGGTGGAAGGAAAAGGGGGAGCTGGTGTATCACATGGCAAGAGAGGGAGCAGGAGCAAGGGGTCAAGAAAGAAGTAGGGAGTCCCAGACTCTTTTAAACAATCATATCTCTTACTAACTCATTACCACTGAAAGGGCACCAAGCCATTCATGAGGGATCCACTCCCATGACCCAAACATCTCCCACCAGGGCTCACCTCCAACACTAGGGGTCTTGTTTCAACAGGATGTTTGGAGGAGACAAAACATTCAAACCACATCAGCATCCATATCCAGAACTCTTTTCATCTTACAAAACAGAAACTCTGTACCCATTAAACAATAATTCCCCACTTCTCCCTCTCCCCCACTTCCAAGGAACCATCATTCTACTTCCTGTCTCAATGAATAGGACTACTCTAGGTACCTCATATAGGTAGATTCACATAATATTTGTCCTTTTGCATATAGCTTATTTCACTTAGCATAATGTCTTCAAGGTCCATTTATGTTGTAGCATGGACCAGAATTTCCTTCTTTGTTAAGGCTGAATAATATTCCATTGTATGGAGAGACCACATTTTGTTTATCCATTCATTTGTCCGTGGACACTTGGATTGCTTCCACCTTTTGGCTGGAATCAATATTTATACGAACATGGGTATATAAGTATTTGTTTGAGTCCCAGCTTTAAATTCCAGTTTTGCCTTTAACATAATTTAAGAACTGGCAAGGTTTGAGAAGTAGGGCAAAGATGGTCAAAAATTCAGTCCTTGGTGACAGTGGGTGGCAACTTCTGACCTGACCACACTGCAGAAGATTTCTCATCTCATAAACCTAATTAAATTAAAAATCCAGTTGGCCAAACCCACATGCACTTAAGCCAGACAATTTCTTAAAAAGCTCATTATCTGCAAACTTGAGCGCTCCTCCAGCAGATGGAACCTTTCCCCCTAGGTTTTTCAATAATTGGACAGGAAAGGTCTTTCAAACTTTAGACCTCAAATGGAAAATTTTATCATGCTTGCCAGTGCATCGGTTTTAATGTCATTGGTAAAATTATGCAAAAAGCAACCTTTTAAGTTTTATGATGCAATGATGTAAGGTTTCAGTGTCATTAAACTTTGACACTCAGGAAGGACATAGGTTTTAAGGAAAGTTTTCTGACTTCCTGTTACAATTGCTTTCCCTCATTTCAGTTACAATAAATTACACCCTAGGAGGAACAATTTGAACTTTTCTGTATTTTTTAATTTGGGTGAAATGAGATGAGCATCATCAACAAAATCCAAGATGTAGGACACCACCACCTCTGTGATGTTTGGGGAACACGAACCCCCAGAAGTTCACATGACTCTGGCCCTATAGTTATGTCACAGGAAGCCCTCAGAAGGGAAGAGATTGGGCAATTGGCTTGCAGTAATTGTGTTCCAGATTCTTCTTTAGGGAGCATTAAAAAAATGAGAATTCAGATCCTCTGTGTCTATCTGCATGAGTAAAATTTTCTTCTGCCCTCTCAAAAAAAGTCCACAATTGCACTTAATTTTGTCTGTATGCTGGTGGATGCACTATGAATTATAGTAAACTTATATAGTAAAAGGGAGTCCTGTTGTTTTCCAGGGCTTCATTTGTATTTATAGTCATTTTGAAGTGACCTGATTTGAAAATGGACAGAGATAAAGTGCTGGGGGGCATGCAAGTGGTTAACAAATACTGATAGAGACCCGCAGGTGGTTAATAAATACTGATAGAGACCCGCAGGTGGTTGATAAATACTGATAGAGACCTGGTCTTTGTGATTAGAGGAGTCACAGTGCGTCTCTGTGCCCCTTGCTGTGTGTTTGCCTGTGTGCATAGAAATCCACACAAATATATTCATTTATTATTGATATGTCGGTATTTGCATTATTTTGTGCCTTTCCATCTCACTTTCTCATGATATCTGTTTTCCCAGATTCCTAATCCTGATTCAAATCTGAATTCTCTACTTCTTCACATAATGCTCCCTACATCTGCCACCTTGGTTGAATCTGTTTTTCCTAGAGACATAGTTGTTTCCCTCGCTTCTCTCTCTCTCTCTCTCTCTCTCTCTCTGTCTCTCTCTCTCTCTCTCAGTTGCTGTTTCTTTTTTCTTTTCTGTTTTTTTTTTTTTTTTTTGAATCGAATCTCACTCTGTTGCCCAGACTGAGTGCAGTGGTGCAATCTCAGCTCTCTGCAACCTCCACCACCGGGGTTCAAGAGATTCTCCTGCCTCAGCCTTCCCAGTAGCTGGGACTAGATGTGTGAAGCACCACGCCCAGCTAATTTTTGCACTTTTAGTAGAGATGGGTTTTCACCATGTTGCCCAGGCTGGTCTTGAACTCCTGACCTCAGGTGATCCACCTGCCTTGGCTTCCCAAAGTGCTGGGATTACAGGTGTGAGCCACCATGCCCAGCCATCTTTATAACCCAGGAGTGCTGGACACTTTGGCCCCTCATTGTCCTTCTGTTCTTGTAGAAACCTGTTTTCTGCAGGCTTCTGCTGTCCAGCTAAATCCTTCCTCTGTCTGTCCTTCCTGATGCTGCCACCTACCTAGCTCCAGGCCCCTCCCCCTATTCAGTGATGGCTCTGTCCTCAACCTCAGCTTCCACCATCCCCTTTGAGTTTGTGTCAGGACTGTCATTGCTATCCTTGTGTATGTCTCAGACCCTCAACCTTGACCACCATGATGCTCTTCTTCTGGCTCCATTGTCACCAGGGGTCCCCTGGATCCTGTCATCACCTGGAACTGCATCTCACCTTTATTCCAGGTTATAAACTTCAGGGTTTCACTCAATGAGGGTAATCCATGTTCTCACACCTCTCTTTTGCCTCCACTACGCTCAGTCTTCAAACTCATTCTCCAGCCTTTTCTCCATGTATTTATTCATTTAAAAAATACTGATGGAGACACTTTGCTAGCTTCTTGGAATTTAGTGATAACCAAAAATGGACACACACTTTGCCTTCATAGAACTTGCCATCCAGCAAAGGAAAGAGCAGAGCCATTGATCAAAATGATTGCACAAAGAAATGTAAAATTACTACTTTGCTAACTGCTAAAGAAACAGACTGTAACTATGGGCAGGGAAGTGACAGTAGAGCTGATTTCTAGGGAATGGGCATCCTGCAGGAGGAGGTGAAGCTTCTGGGAGGAGGGACGTGCTTGTGTGAATGCTCTGTGGTGGCTGGGGTGCGTGGAGGCAAATGGTGAATGAGAAGAACTGCAAGTTAGGTACCTTGAGGCTGAATGGGGAAGCGTGTGAGATAAAGCCAGAGAGAAGGAAAAGGCCAGAGCCTTGTGGACTCTGTTGGGGATTGTTTTTCTTCATACCAAAAGCTATGGAAGTCATTTGAGGTGATTTAAGGAGGGACCCTCTTCAGTTGACATGTGTGTCCTAAGAATTCAATCCATTGCACACTGAGTATGGCTTCATTGCATTGCATTTTTGGAAGCACCAGATCCTAATGTCCATAAAACCATAGATATTTTTACTAGGCTTCCTTACATGTGAACAAACCAGTTTTACTCTTATCTGGCAATCCCATGCATTTTATTTTAATGCTATAATCCCAACTACCAACTACAAATCCCCTCTTTCTTCTTCCTTTCTTTCATCTTGAATACATCTCTACTTAATCCGTTGTTTGGAGTCTTGGTTTCCAGTGAATCAGTTTACAGCATTTTTGTGCAGGTGCTTCCATGAGTCAAATGTAATGTTTTAGAATGAGAGGTTGGGAATTTAGGGAACCTGTGGATGATTAAATGGCTATGCAAAGTATTACAGATCTTTTAAATGTGTGATAACAAAAAATCCTGTTTTGGTGGCAAAAATTATATATATATATACGTATATGTGTGTGTGTGTATATATATATATATGTATATATATGTGTGTGTGTATATATATATATATTTTTTTTTTTATTTTTTATTTTTTTAGACAGAATCTTGCTCTGTTGCCCAGGCTGGAGTGCAGTGGTGCTATCTCAGCTCACTGCAACCTCTGCTTCCTGGGTTCAAGCGATTATTCTGCCTCTGCCTCAGCCTCCTGAGTAGCTGGGATTATAGGCATATGCCACCACATCTGGCTAATTTTTATATTTTTAGTAGAGTTGGGGCTTCACCATATTGGCCAGGCTGGTCTTGAATTCCCGACCTCAAGTGATCCACCCGCCTTGGCCTCACAAAGTGCTAGGATTACAGGCATGAGCCACCACACCTGGCCTATATCTTCTTCTATTGAGAACTGTTCATGACTCAGGAATGACAAAATAATATCGACTATACTTGCTAAACTGTAAAGAGAAAACAATCCTTTTCTTTTTCCCTTAGGAAAACACTGAGACTCAGTCTGAGCTTCTGGAGGGGTAAAGCCTGTAAAAGCATGGGCTTTTCAAAGACTCACAGAGGCAAGGAGAGGGAGGGAATGGGTCAGACCATCACTCAATTTTCTGTAGTGATGGCAGAGCTGAGACTCAGACTCAGGAGAGAGCTGATCGGTGGCCCTTCTATGTCTTGTTCTTGTTAGTTTTGTGAGATGGCATTCCACATGAGCAATTGACTGTGCTTTTGGAAACACAAACTATGAATTTGAGTGTCCATGGAGTTTGCTCTTGTGATCTTATGAAACAAGCCTCTTACGTACAGATTTAGGAACAGGCATATTGTCAGCATGTTGAATCAGACTTATGCATACATGGTTTACAGTTAGCATAAATGAGGGCTGCCTTTTCAAGCCAAAAGTTTCTAGTTTCTACCAAGGTCCTCATCTAATAATCATCTGTTTCAATCTCATTATTTCACAGATTGGGAGACTGAGTCCCTGAGGGATTAGGTGACATGCTTAAGAGCATGCTGCTTATAGGGGCAGAGTGGAGATTCACACCCAGGTCTTCTGTGTCCTGTACTCTTCCTTCCTCATATCACTCATCCTGTGTGCTTGGTTGTATTAGTCCATTTTCACACTGCTGATAAAGACATACCCAATACTGTGTAATTTATAAAGAAAAAGAAGTTTACCGGACTCACAGTTCCATGGGGCTGGGGAGGCCTCACAATCATGGTGGAAAGCAAGGAGGAGCAAGTTACATCTTACATGGTGGCAGGAAGAGAGAGCTTGTGCAGGGAAACTCTCCTTTATAAAACCATTGGATCTTATGAGACTTATTCACTATCACAAGAACAGCATGGGAAAGACCCACCCCCATGATTCAATTACCTCCCACCAGGTCCTTCCGGCAACACATGGGAATTATGAGAGCTATAATTCAAGATGAGATTTGGGTGGGGACCCAGCCAAACTTTATCACTGGTGTCTGTCCTTTCCTGGAACAGCCAGATGGACTTGGAATATCAAAAATTCTTCTTTCTTCTTCCTTGGTTTTCCATTTCTCCCTTTCTCTCCCCCTTCCACTTTGGGAGCCTGAAATGAGGGTGGGGTTGCTTCTCTGCCTGATCTGATCCTTCCTTGACATCCTGGAGGTGACTGTGGATATGTGCAACATTTCTTACATTCAGAAGGGATGCCAGAGTAATTTAAACTTCTGGATTCCATGTTCCCTAAGGGCAAAGGGAAGGCCTGACTTAGCTGTTTTAGCTTTGAATTTCTCTGTCTCACTCGGTGAGAGTGCATATATTGAACGCCGTTGTTCATAGGCGTTCAATAAATGTGTGTTGGCATTGTTATTAATAAATTCACCAGGCTAAAAACATTATAATTTAGATGTTGGAATGATGTTATCTCTCTAAAACAAAATGTCACCAGATTGTTTTCCCTTGGGAGTTCTTGCATCTATTTTTTTCTTTGTGTGTGTGTGTGTGTGTGAGACAAGGTCTTGCTTAGTCACCCAGGTTGAGTGCAGTGGTTTGATCACAGCTCAACTGCAGCTTCAACCTCCCAGGCTCAAGCGATCCTCCTGCCTCAGCCTCTGTAGTGGCTTGGATTATAGGCATGTGCTACCACGCCTGGCTAATTTTTCTAAGTTTTTTGTAGAGATAAGGTCTCATTATGTTGCCCAGGCTGGTCTTGAACTCCTGGGCTCAAGCGATCTTCCTGCCTTGGCCTCCCAGAGTGTATTTTTTAATACAGCGGATTTTATTATATATAAATTATATACTTCAGTTTAAAAAGTCATATGTCTTTGGGATCATATATAGAAAATTGTCCATTTTCTGAGAAGGGTCTCTGCTGTCAGTACCCAGCTAAACCCTGATCAAACATGCAAAATCATTTATTAGGGTCATTTGTTCTGCTGTGAGCTGAGAAGAATGTGTAAAACCTGCTCAGGAGAGAATTAATTCATCCTCCTCTCTGTACTTTTTCTAGCACTCCTAGCACAATTCTCTAAGCCTGCAGGCCTCATACATATGTTCTAATGGGCTAATTGTTAAGGCGACATTTGTAAATTAATCTCTGACTTGAGCTAAGTGGTTTCTCCTAATAGCTTTAATTCAGTGACTCCCATTCTTGGCCACACGTCAGATTTACTGGAGGAGCTTGTTAAAAAGAGGTGCCCAGGCTTCCCCTCCCCCAGCTCATGATTCGCTGGTCCCAGGGTAGGATGAGGGTGGTCTCTGCTTTGGAAGGAAAGCTCCTCAGGTAACTGGATTCTGGTAGGAGCCACCTTTGTGAGCCTCGGCTCTGAATCTGTCTCCCAAGGCCACGAAGCCTCACACACCCGCTGAAAGCACATGGGCTTAATCTCAGCGACTCCAATCCAGGTTCTAAAACAGGGAACATCTCTAAGAGCCAGCTTTCCTGACTCAGTCACCTCTATACTCACATCACCGAATCTGCCTTTTTTCTGAAGTGCTCCATCACCTGAGGGGGAATACTCTATGCTTGGCTGTACTATTTTCCATTTTCATGAACTTTGTCAGACATTTGAAAGATCTTCAGGGCCCGCCGAGATTTTAATCTAGGGAGATGGCTGTGGACTTCCCCTCTCTCCTTCCCATTTAGTACCAGGCTCCTTCTTTGCATCAGTTGTTAGACAGACTTTTTTTTTTTTGAGATAGAGTCTTACTCTGTTGCTTAGGCTGGAATGCAGTGTCAAGCTCTTGGCTTACTGCAACTTCTGCCTTCAGGGTTCAAGCAATTTTCCTGCCTCAACTTTCTAAGTAGCTGGGACTACAGGCTCACACCACCACAAATGCTAATTTTTGTGTTTTTTGTTAGAGCCAAGGTTTCACTATGTTGGACAAGCTGGTCTCAAACTCCTGGCTTCAAGTGATCCACCTGTCATGGCCTCCCAAAGTGCTGGAATTACGGACGTGAGCCACTGCGCCCTACCCTTTTTAAAAAAAAATACACCATGTGTGTTCCTGGCATTCTTTTGTGCAAACATGTCTTGTTTGATCTTGGAGTTTTGAAAATAGATGACTCAAAGCACCATTGTTCCTATGACATTTATCAAATTGCTTTTGTTTTTAGGAATCTGGTACATGGAGTACTCGATCTCACCACACAGCATAGGGGTGTTTTCAGTAAATCTGAGAAGGTGGCAATTCATACCTTCCAAGGTTGCTGAGGTGATTCGTTGAGCTTGGACAGATGGCAAGTTTAGTAAGCAGGACAGGCTCTCGCAAGTTAGCAGAAGTGCCCGGAGTGGCAATGCTCAAATTATCTGTGTATCAGACTGCTGCCCCCAAGCCCTTGTGTGGGACAGTACTTTGTTACATGCTTGGTTATTGTCTTATTCTAACGACTGGGCTGCTGGAGGGCAGGGATGCTTTGCTTTCTGGGGTACTGTGCTTTCCTTGGCCTAATTTTACCATGTCCCCTTGGGCTTCTGTTCTCCTTGTCCCTGAAACTACAGAAGCTTGCAAAAGGATTCCCAGTGGCCCCACCCCTTCCTGGAGGGATATTGGAGTAGCCATACTATGTAGAAAGGAAGGACATTTTGGGAAAGGAGAGGATAGACACAAGAGCCCTGCTTTTCCTACCCTTACCCAGTTACTAATGATCCATCTAGGCAATAGTTCATCTTATATTGGCTAAACCTGTACTATATGATTTATCACTAATTGCATAATAGCATGGGATTAATCTATGTATGAATGACTATTAAAAAAGAGGATATTTAGCCAGGTGCAGTGGCTCACGCCTATAATCCCAAAACCTGGGGAGGCTGAGGCAGGTGGTTCACTTGAGGTCAGGAGTTTGAGACCAGCCTGGCCAACATGGTGAAACCCCATCTCTACTAAAAATACAAAAAATTAGCCAGGTGTGGTGGCAGGTACCTGTAGTCCCAGCTACTCAGGAGGCTGAGGCAGGAGAATTGCTTGAACCCGGGAGGCAGAGGTTGCAGTGAACCAAGATCGTACCACTGCAGTCGAGCCTGGGTGACAGAACGAGACTCTTGTCTAAAAAAAAAAAAGTATATTTCATGACTCTGAGTGACCTTCCATCTTCTGTTTTTCTTGGGACTTATATATAGCATATGTTAAATGTTTAGATTACTATTTGAGGCCCTCTATAATACTACCATTACTAGATATACTAAAATCTAACCATTTTGTTTTTTTCAGACTTTGAGTTCTCAGACAATGGGGATTCATTAGAGAGACAGAGAAAGAGAATAAACTGACACTTCTAAGGTGGCTTTGCTAGGGGCCTAGAGAAGACAAGTCTCTGATGGAAATTCTATTTTCATGACCACATCCAAAGGGTTGATGTGTTTTCTGCAGCACCTGGATCTGGGCTGACAATGTGATGGAGCCTGACACGATAAAGAGGCGTTTAGCAAGTTTCAAGACTAAATGCACAGTTACCTCAACACTGAGCGGCAGATCTTCTCCCCAGGGAGCATTTGACAGTGCATTGTAAGGCAGTTTGCCTATCCTGTACCTTGTTGAGAGGAGGCCTTCCAGCTGAACACGTGGACCCAAGTGCAGGTCCATTGAACAAAATCTTCAGTGCCAGGGAGCTGTGGCGGTCATTTCCTTCCTGGATTTCTTCCCTCTCTTACCCTATCAGAGAGATGCTGATATTTGAGTTTTCATCTTTAGAGGGCAGCAAGATTCCTGCCCTCCTCCTGTCACTGGCTGATTTGCTTAAATAAGGAACCCATTAGTCCCCATCACAGACTCCAAGTGGAGGCAGATGGAGCAAATTAGTATCAGCTACGTTGCCCATTGGATGCTGGGAGATCATTGCCATTGCAGGGGTCTTAGATTTCGAGTTCCTTACAGAATGATGTAGATGCCATTTGCAAGGACTTCTTTCCTATCCTTTTCTGCAACAGTGGCTTTAGCCAGCTCCGACAGATGCTCAGCATTCACAGATACACACACAGGGAGCCAAATGGACAGGGATTAGTCTTAAATCAGCTGTTTATGAATGGAGAAGAGGACCTTCTCCTGGGTTCTGGCCACACCCCTTCTCTTTGCAGCTTTTTGAGAATGAGGTCAGGGCCAGGATCTAACTGCTTATGCCTCAGAAATAGCAGCACAGATAAAAATTAATCTTAAGCTCTTTGTTTTGCTGCCTCCTTTAGATAATAGAGGAAAAATCGGAGGTCTGCTCGTGTTTTTGTTTGCTTTTGCGTGTACCTTTGAAAGGAATATATGAATGAATGTGTGTGAGGGGAGGAGCTGAGGTGAAGCAGGCAAGAGGGATTAGTGCTGGGCGGATGATAATTACTGATAGAGTGCAGCATTCAATTGGAGCACATTTTAGTTTTTAAAAGAAAATGGCAGAACGAAATAAACCTCAGTGGTGTATTGTTTTAACACCTCCGTTTATATGGAGATTTTATCGGTTGCTATGAAACTGCACATTCCTTTTTCAGTGTCCAGTATTCTTAATGGTCATTTTCTGGACTGTGCAAGCCACCATTCTGCCCCAGGAGCTCCGTGGAGTTTTGCAGTGCTTAAAATGAGTATCTCATGCAGATTTAATTTTCTGTCAGCCACTTTAGCGTACATACAAGATACAGATGTGTGTGTGTGTGTATGAGAGAGAGATTCTGTCTCTCTCATACACACACACACACACACACACTCACTCACACACATGGCTTGATCATGCTTTGTATTTACATACATTGGGATTCCTCTCTACCCACCAGCCAAGGCCTGAGAGATGTCAATAGGTGGACACTGAGGAGACTGACTTCCAGTGCCCTTCAGCCTGCAGTGTCTTCAGGATATTAGCATACTTGAAAGGTTGACCTAGAAGCCAGGTGTTGTGTGTAATGGTGGTGCCTACTTTTTTGTTGGCTCAAAACATCTTCTTTATTTCTGACTATTCTTTATTTGCATTAATAGTCTCCTCTGTGAAAGATTAAAGAAAGCAGAATGTATAGTGAGGACAGAGGTGTCAGTGTCAGCCTAATCTGCTACATATTCATTTGATGGACCTTAGCATGACAGGTATCCACTGAAGGAGATGCCAGAACTGTCTTCCATCAATTTTGAGTGAAGAGTGTAGAGTAAGACAAGGATTGTCATGTAACTGGCCTAATGGATTGCCTAATTGACTTCCTTAACCAAACTGTTTTGATGATTATTTCAGAAGTGTTATAACCACATAGATCATACATGCAATGAATATATCTTTATGTGCACACATACACACGTGGACATTTGTACAAGCAAATTTGTGCTCTTCAAATTGATATCTCTTATATAGAGGTAAAAAGTAGATTAGTGTGCTCTGGGGCTAGGAAGTGAGAAAGGGGATTGATTTAACAGGCATGAGGGATCTTACCGAGATGTTGAAAATGTTCTGAAACTGGATTACAGTGATGGTGGCATAACTTAGTAGATTTACTAAAGTCATTGATGGGTGAATATTGTGGTATGTAAATTATGCCTCAATGAAACTGTTAAAGTTGTTATTTGTTTATTAGAGTTCCTGCAGATCCTAGACTACATGTAATATGAAAAATTGTATCACCCTAAATTTTCACCTGCTCTTTTCCCACTGAAGTTTATCGACTTCAATTGCAGAGAAGCTGGACTTTGAGATAACAGGGCCAGATAAAAATCCAGTGCCCTGAGATATAAAAGGCTACCCTGACCCCTATTGGCAAGGAGCGAGGTTGCTGAGGAACCAACCTGGAGGGAGTATGGTGGGCTCGGGGAGGGGATGAGATTTCCAAGCAGGTTCCCAAGAGCAATGAGCACCATATTTCAAAGCTGCTGCTGCATGCGTCAAAAAAACCAAACATCCTGCGGTCCAGCTCTTAAGTGATGGCGTTCTCCTCTTCTTTTGCAGGTTGTCTTAGTCTTTGCTCTCAGCATCGGTGCACTTGTAATATACTTCATAGATTCGTCAAAGTGAGTATTCAAATATACTTTCTTGCCTTCGTTTCATAAACAATCATGAGCCTTTATGGTGATCCATTTAGTTACCTTAACACCAACCTTTGCAAGAGCCTTCTGAGTGCAGAAGACTTTTGGAGTAAGCTGGGGCTATTCTGTACTGATTTTATAAATGGGAAAGAAAGTTCTCAGAAGGAAGGCTACTTTGATTCTGCTGGCATAGGAGGGACAGGTATCTGAGGTCAAGCCCTCTTGCTAGGTATTATTTATTTTTAAAGAGCTGTTTCCTGATGATGTATTTACAATGAAGATGTCAAGTAGTTCAGATGACTTGATGGGAATTTGCAACTTCTGGGAGGGTGACAGTTTCCCACAGATGAGGGTCTGAGCCATTCTTGCCATGGTTTTTGGATCCTTTTCTCAATTGGGTTCCCAATGCTTTGATCTTACTGGAGGTCAGATTAGAAAGCATGGTGCTATCCTTTCACCTGCCAACCGGGTATTCAGCTGAAGCATTGCACGCTGGTGCTTCTTGACCTGTGAAGGTAAGGAGATGGATAGAGGAGTTCATGATGACTCCCAGAGGTGGAGGCCCATGGCCATTTGAGTAATTCTAGAGTGGACACTCATGCAGACTCCTTGGGTACCAGCTGAATTGACTGGTGCTCCAGAGTGAGCCTGGGTGACAGATGATAAAGATCTTGCAGAAGGATGAAGAGGCACAGACTAGAACTGCTAGGTTGTAGCTGGTTCTGCCCTGATTCCTGCAGGTGCCAACCCTGAGGGCATAATTTGTTCCAACTATACTATTGCAATCATGAAGTTGACGGCATCTGGGAAACGAGCTGGAGTCTAACTCATTTTCTGTTGTGGTGTGAACTTGGCAACCCTGGTGACAGTGGCCTTGAGCATGTTGCCCTTATTGTCCACTGTGCGAGTGTTTTGAACTTTAACTCTATCCCTGGTGTGGTTGGATACTAGACTTTGATACTAGGAAACCTGCTTGGTGTCCCTGGTGGCTCAGATCCTGGTGTGCCTGAATTCTGAGCTTAGTGCTCCTTTCCTGTGGCTCAGGATGGTGGTAATTTCATGCACACCTAAACTCGGAATTTCCCAGAGCCATCTGGTCACCAGCCAAGAATTTTGTGCATTTGGTACAGTGGCCAAAATGTCTGTCAGGGAAAATAAAGAAAATACCTCCTTTAATAACCTGTCTCTGGGAATCAGCCAAGTCTACACCTATCAGAGGTCCTTCTGCCCATCCCCACATGCGAGGCTGGGCTGCCGTCACCCATCTCAGATGGAGAGTCCTTTAAACGCTGTCAGGAGGCAAGATTCCACAGGCTCCCTCCATCAGCTCTCCTGAGCCAAGAAAGAGAAGAGCTTGTTTAAGTTTGGAAGACTCCCATTGACATGTCTTTGAAGGTAAGCCCCCTTTTAAATATTTACTCTTAATGATTCTGGACCCTATTTGAATTGAACTGAAGATCCTCTAAAGTCCCTGGTCTTCTTTCTCCAATCTCTCTCCAGGGATGTTCTCATATGTCGTGGGGTGCAGACCCTGCCAACTTCCATGCTGGGGCTCAGGAGAGAGGTTTGGGCTTGTGGCCTGTGTGCCCCAGAGAGAAAAAACCCTGATGCGGAGGTGAGTGTGGTGATGGCTTAGAAGTACAGATGCCTTGGTCAGCACCTACCTTCCCTTTTTGTTTTTTAATTTTTTTAACCTTTTGTCCCTCTGTATTTCTCAGAAATAAAATCCTCTTTAGATGGATTTGGATTGTGTCGTTTTTTTACAGTCTACTATGAGGCAGTCTTTTGTTCCATAGATCCTGGTGTGCTCTGTTTCCATGTGAGGAGATGAAAAGGAATGAAATTCCCCAGTGCATACCCTCTTTCCCTAATGTCCTACACTGTCTTGATGTTCTTTGGCTTTAATTATGATTCTTCTTAGCTTTGGGGAAGACAGCATTGGGAGTCTCCTCTGATTCCTGTTTCTTTTATGGACTTGCAAATAGTCTATCCCAAAGATGTAACTTCAGTCCTGTCCTCGCCTTTCCTAGCAAAAATGCCATTAAGGTTACAAACAAGGCTGTTCTCATTCTGCTTGAGGACTGTCCTAGCCTCATCCCAGCTTTAGCCTTTCTTCTCTGTTGCTAAACTGTGTGGTTTGGCATAGCAAGGCTTTGTTTATAAGAAGACCTGGTCATTTATGTAGACACTTTTCATTTTTTAAAAAATTTATTTATTTTACTTTAGGTGCATACTATATCTGGCATTTCTCCCCATGTTATCCCTCCTCACCCTCCCCTCCCTCCCCACGCCCTGCTGTCTCTCCCCTACCCCACCAACTGCCCCCAGTGTGTGATGCTCCTCTCCCTGAGTCCACATATTCTCATTGTTCAGCACCCACCTATGAGTGAGAACATGTGGTGTTTGGCTTTCTGTTCTTGTGTCAGTTTGCTGAGAATGATGGTTTCCAGATTCCTCCAAGTCCCTACAAAGGACATGAACCCATCGTTTTTTATGGCTGCGTAGTATTCCGTGGTGCATATGTACCACATTTTCTTTGTCCAGTCTATCATTGATGGGCATTTGAGTTGGTTCCAGGTCTTTGCTATTGTATACAGGGCTGCAATGAACATACGTATGCGTGTGTTGACACTTTTCATTTTTACAACATCATTTGGTCATGAGACCATATCCGAAGATTCTGTCCTGTGGCAGCCCCATCAGTGGAGTCAGCACAAGGGAGTCTTCCATCTTCCTGGGGAAAGACAGCAAGCAAGCTCAGTTTAAGTTTGGCGGAGAATTACTGTAGAATCTCTAAAGCCATCTCTATAGTAAGTCCATAGATTCACAGGAATAAAACACAGTGAAATCTATTAAAAAATTATAATCAAGCTTAGTGAATGAGAAAAAAATGAAGTTCCAGCCACATATAAGATGCAAATGGAAAGAAGTGAGAAAGTAGAATGTAAATTCTTAAAATCCATCTTTCATTCAAAACTGTTACCAGTTTTACACATTCATGGTTTGGCTGGCCATCTGGGCATTTTGGAAAGACAGCTTTAAACTTCTCGTGGAAGTTATACTAAATCATCACCCTGGAAAAAAAGCACTCAGAATTCCCAAGATAAATTGTAGTTAGTACTTACACCCTTCAAATAAATAAATCAGGGGACAACATATAGGCTTTCTCACAAGTGAATCTAATCCAACAGACATGTGTGAAATAGCTCGTCTTGGTGAATTTTAGCTAGAGCTGCCTGCCCCCTGCCCTGCAGAATGGTGAGGACTATCCTCTAGTACAAGTTTGAGATTCCAGGCTCTCTGCACCCAGCCCTTTAAAAAGTGCGAGGAATGCCGATTAATTTATGAAACAGGCTCCCGTGGTCTGCTGGACCAGATATGCCTCAAGGCAGGCCAGCTCCAGTTGTGCAAGTGGACAAGCAAGCTAGGTGGTTATTTTATATCTGTCCATCAGCAGATGAGTAATGTAGTTCAGAGAAATGTCATCATTGGTGGGTTTATGATCTTTTTAACCTTTCAAAGCTCTTGTTACTATCCAGAGGTGATGGATAAGTCACTTCCAAAGACAGCTGCACACCTTTTGATTTTGGCCATTAGGCAAAGATAGATCCCAGCATAGGGCATTTTCCTTGGGTCTGGTCTTAATGATCCTAGGGTGATTTCGAGGGAAGACTCATTTGTGTAGCCTCAAGTGATTACTGTCTAGCTAAGACAGATTGTCCTCAGAGCTCCTGGAGTTGAAAACCAAAGAGAATTACATCAAACCTTATTAAAATTATGCTTTATCATTCCAGCAGTAGACTCTCTAGAAACACCCAAAAAGAGAAAGATGTCTCTGGACCAAGTCTTTGGTCAGACATCACATCAGTGCCTTAACAAGCACAGACAAGCATTGAGCCCTGCACACACCATCTCCCCAAAGATCTCCAAAAGCCACACAAGGTGGATTGTGTACAAAAAGCTCCCTTTCTTGTTCATTCTTTTTAAAAGGACTCCTGCCCAATTTATGTCATACGTCACTTTAGCTCCTAGTTCTGATGTCTTCCGACACCTACGCCATCCCTGTCCTCCCACACATTCTGATCCTTGTGAAGCAAAGGTTTTTTAGAAATTGTACAACCAAGTCAAGAGTGCCTGCAGATGCCCTGTGGGTGCTAATGTCACCATTGCTGCTTCCATCCTTGTCTATTTCCTCCCTTTGACACAAGAACAGCAATTCTTATCTAACAGATAAGGGGGAAAAAAAACAAAGACCCACCAGTGTCAGCATGAGAGCGAGATTCATGGATTGCATAATGCAGCAGTCCCTGTTGCTTTCAGAATTTCAAGCGAAAGTTGGAAGAGACAGAGGCCCAGAGCTCTGGGTATTTGCATTTTTACCAGGGGCATTCTGGGAAAGGATGACTCACATGTGTGAAGATATTTATTTCTTTGATTCATGTTTAAACACTGCTACTTCTTATGCTATCGTTACATGGATTATGAATATTTAATGCTGTGTGTACTGAAAATGAAGGTCAAGTCCTGCTTACTGGTGACTTCAATGCAGGCTCTTGTCTCTGAAAGGGAAGCTACCTGCTGTTCGCAGAGTAAAGCTGAAAGGTTATATGTTGTTAAATTTTTCCTTAATGACTTTATCTGCTCTAAAATGGCTGGCACACAGTGGGGGCACTTGCTGATTTTGCCAGTCTTTGCTCTTGGCTTCTGATATCAGCACTGCTGTTTTAGGGATACGGATGTTAGGAAGGAGGAGGGAAGAGCAGCACAGATTTTGTAGAGCATCTCACCCAAGGGCCCAATTGCCAAGGCAACAGTGGGGTTACGATTGGAAAATGGCATCTTCCCCATCTTTTAAAATTTTGCTTTTGCATCCACTCACCCATTTATTCATTTTGTATTCATTTATTAGTTTGTAACATCTTCAAATGCAATAATGCTGAACATTTACCAGGCAGTAAAATTGCTTATGGTTAAGGAAAATTGTCTTTAAGACTGCGATAGAAATCGACCAGATTGTTTTCTTAGTCTCTGAAAATAAAACTGGCACCGTTGATGTAATGGGGATGCCCAGAGCTTTAGCAGAACTGGTTAGTCGCCCAGTAGTTTCTCCCACTCCAGTCTTCACATAGCCTGGCCTCTCATCCCTTGGCCTAGAAATTCTCTTTCAAAAGGGAAGAGAGGGCAAATGATTGGAGGGAACTAACATTCACTGATTATGTGCTGTCTGTGAGCTACAGGGCCAGGCACCTTACCATAAATAGCACACGCAACCTCGTTGAATTCCCTTAGCAACTTCTTAGGATAAGGTATTACTATTCCCACTTTACAGATGAGGAGGCCAAAGCTGCAGACATAGCCCAAGCCATGTAGCTAGTAAGCAGTAGAGCCAGGATTTGATTCCAGCATGGCTCATTCTAAAGCCATCTCTCTTCTAAGTGTCAAGAAGTAAATTTCCAGATTGTGGAAGTAACTGATGGGGTTTAATGAGATGTTGCAAGAATGGGAAGTTGCATCACCTCGTCCTGCCAATGCATTGGTCTTGTTTTCTCTTTTGTTCTTCTTTTCCCCATTTCTCACCCTGAGAATCAAGTGTGCAGTTGTGGGTACATAGGAGGCTCCTATCACAGGCCTTCCATGTAAGACACTGCCCTGGGTCGGGTGCTGTCTGATGTCTGCTTGGGCCTTGATTCAGTCCTTCCTCATAATGGCTTAATGAGACATGCTTCTCTTTTATCTCAGTGGAGTGGCAGCATTTTGCAATGGGATAGGATCAAGTGAACAAAGAACAAGGACAGTAGATTGTTTCTCATGGGCTTCTACCACCTAGGGGTGTCTTTCCGAGTAGAAAGACTCTTTGGTCTTCCTCTCTTTACCTAGTCTGTCCCTGTGATTTGGCATACCGAAATAGATATGAGAAATGCTGTTTCCCATGAGATACATTCTCTTATCTCTTTTACAGAGTTGCAGAATTAGTTGATTTTTTATAGTTTTATATTATGTTGCACAATATTTATATGCCTAGAGAGTTGCTATTATCAAACTAATGGACTTCAGGAAAGTTTGGCCCCAAAGAATGGAGGCCACATAGGATGGAGGTTTTTGAAATGACGTAAAGTATCTGGCTTCCTTCTCTGACATTGTTTTAACTGACTGGGCACAGGTGTAGACCCATGACCTCTCCTGTGCTCAGCCCCAAGACGGACACCTGGGAGAGCTGTGAGGACAGCACAGATCCCATCCCATTCATGACAGTGCATTTTTAATTGTAAAGGACTATGCATATCAACTTTCCCTATCCCCTTTAATACACCCCATCCTGCAGCGTGACCAGATGGACAGCCCATGACGTAGAGGAGGAAGCTCACCAGCATACTCTGTAACCAATTCCTTTATGGAATACAGCCTTTCTAGGTAGTGTTCTGGAAAATTAGCTCCAGCTCTCTGCCTTCGTGCCCTTTTTGAGAAGTCACGGCTTGCATTTAACCTTTGCTCAAGAAGTCAACACAAATCAGTGTGTGTGCAAAGCATCTCCCTGTTTTTTTTTTTTTTTTCCTTTTAAAATACTCCCCCCAATTTTCTCCATCCCTCACTGACATTTTTATTGCTAGGCTTTGGTTTGGAAAATTATGGGTAGGGAAAGTTCAAGGGCAGGATGTTCAGAACGGCACTGCACATCTGTGAAGGGAACACGACAGGAGAGCCAGCAGCTGTTGAAAGAATGGAATGTCAGATGGTGGAGGAGCCGAGCCCACTGAGGGATGGTGGGAGAGGAGACGCCTTCAGGGCAAAGAGGCTATAAATAACTTCAATGGGAAGTCCTTGTCCCCCTTCAGATTTTACCCTTTAATAGCAACACTTGGTTCTCTGATATGAGAGTAACTCTAACTCAGTCTTCCTAGCTCATCTAGCCTTCCACATTGCCATTTGTTTATGAATCGAGTGAAAGCCTGGTAGAGAAGACCGGTGGAGAGTATGCCAAGGAAGAGAGTCAACTTCTATATATGGCCTTGTCTGCATATGGGTAGATTTTGGGGACAGGATCTGTTCTTTGGTTGTCAAACAAATTGGTTTTATTTACGTCAAAGTTCAGAGCATTAGCGCCCTCCCTCCTTCTCCCTTCTACGTTGGTGAGGAAATCTTACGTCCTTGCTTATTTCTCATTGCACAAGGGGTACCTAGGCATTGTGGGCAATGGCATCTAGAAGCATTAAGGGAACTCCTTATCTTTGGCATTTCATTGGGCAAATCAGGGACTATGCTGGGAGAGGGAGGAAGGACTGGGCTGAACCTTTCAGGTCTGCTACAAGAGACAACTGTAGAATACAATGTTAGAGTGAAAGAGGCCTTCGAGCCCAACTGGTGCCACTGTTTCTGTGTCTCAGCATCCTTTTCTGAGGAATGAGGGTGAGGGAGCTCCTCAAGGTCACCCAACAAGCTGGGGGGCAGAGCTGGAGCCAGAAGACAGAGCTCTTCTCTCCCAGTCCTTTTCTACTTGGTCTCCTGGGTTCTTTCTACGAATACAAATATGAACAAAGACACGATAACCTACTCATGGACTAGCAAAGCATATATTGTCTTTTTATGCTAATTCTGCACCTCCAGGCCCTTGTCATGGGGCAAACTTTAGGGCCATGGGAAAAAACTAACATAATCCCAGGTGGAAAAGATCAAATCCAGCCAGGTGGCTGCATGGGATTAGTTTATTTCATCCTCATTGGTAAGAGACTTTGAATTCCTTTATGACCCTACTCCTCTCTCTCTCTCTCTCTCCCTCCCCATCCCCACAGTCTCACTCTCTTTTTCTGTGCTATTTCAGCGTGGAGGTGGGGGTGGTTAAAAGTTCAGAGTTCAGCTCCATTGTGGAAGGGTAACACAGGGCTGAACACATTGAAGAGCTAAACATTGTTTTGGCCTGTTTGGAATTTGTTATGTATAACTTCTCAGGACATTTTACCCAATTGCTCATTTATTTCCCCTGTGGAAACACTATCTAATAACTATGTCTATACATCCCTATCTACTCTGCCCTCCAAAATTAGAATGAACTATTTATTCCCTTTGTGCTGCTCTCCAGAACTTAAAAAGAATGCTTTGGACAATCTGGTACTCCTTAGCCCTCTCTTACTCTTTTTAAAAGAGTGATTGTTTCAGGGCAAATGAAGAAAATGCATTCCTTTTCAGATGCACTACTTACTTCTGTCCTCTGCAACAAGCCTGAGTTTATACCACCAGAGGGCTGCATCTTCTGCCTGTCACATGGCACCAGTCCTCTCCCTAAAGTCACAGGCAGATATGCATTCAGAGACTGCTGAGAGATCAGGATAAGAGCCAGCTGGAGCGAAATGTTATAGCTCAGAACAGTTTAATCCAAACACAAGGGCAGTGCTTGTGCCTAACACAACTGTGGCAGGGGCAGGGGGGTGGTGTGTGGAGCGGTGGCAGCTTTTACAGCTTTATCATGCAGTTCATGGGCTGGAGGAGATGTGACCTCTTCCTTGTCTTTTACCCCTTGTCTTTTGACCTGACAGCCTGACACTTGTAGCTTTGGGGAGACCCTGGTTGGTGATGAGTCATTTGTGGCTTAAAAATAGAACTCCCAAAGCAATGATACCCTTGGGACTTTTTGATGCATACATCTTTGTTCATAGAATTTGGGGGAAGAGAGAGAGAGAGCGAGAGCGAGAGCGAGAGCGAGAGAGAGAGAGAGAGAGAGAGAGTGAGTGTGCATGTAGGAAACATCATGTCCTGCCAAGAAATTAAGTGGCAAAGCAGATCATGGGAGAATTGGCCACCAGGCTCATCACAGTAACAGAGATGAGACTGACAGCTGTCTGTGTACCTGTGGCCTTAAAGGTACCAATCAGTAATAGCTCTCCACTGAGTACCAACTGTGTGTAAGGCATTTTGCTAGGTACTGGGGGATTTTGAGTACTTATGTATAATGTTACATCTTTTCCATTAAGATATTTAAATTATACATAATTGTACAAGAGGCAGGAAGTCCAGCCATATATATAAGAAAAATAAGATAACAAAACAAAAACAAGTAAAGCATCACTAAGCAGTATATCAATTACTAATATGAGCATTGCAAACCATAAGTGCTGAAGGTTGAGGGGTTGAAAAGATAGCTGGATACTATAAAATGTTTTGGCTCTAGGGGAGATTTTGAGTTGAATAGGCAGAACACTCAGTCTGCCCCCAACTCTAGGAGTCCACAAGAGGAGACTCTCATTGTGGCCTGCACTCGGGCTTTGCGATTTTCTGTATGCGCTAAGTCAAGCAAAACCTTGCCTTGAAATCAGCCACTGAGATTAGGGATTGAGAATGCTTCAGGGTTGGTGTAAAATAATCAGAGAAGCAGATTCTATACAGTGGCAGTAATACCTGTTGTCCAATTATAGATGATTAAAACGTTTGGAAAATTTTTTTTGGAAATTTCCAGAAGTGTCTGAAAGGCATCCATATCCTCTTCTTGAAACTGAGGTCAGTGTGCGATGTGCTTTACAGGGGCCTTGTTATGAACTTGCCACGTGTAGCGCATCACAAGGGTGTGATGGGGAGGAAAGCTGGCAGCAAAATGATCCTGTGCTACTTGCAAACAGGCCACAGCATGGACATGGATGTTGGTCTGAAGACCAGCATTTGCCCCTAGCTCCGTGTTGCGATTTCCATGGGCTCTAGGTACATAGGCCTTGTCGAGCCAATTCTTCCCTAAGAATATTAAGAGTTTTATTTTGTGGCTACATTCGTCTAAGGATGAATATAAACCAGGCTGGATTTATTATTGTTTTTAGAGACACAGTCTCGCTCTGTCACCCAGGCTGTAGTGTAACTGGCATGATCATAGCTCACTGTAACCTTGACCTCCTTGGCTCAAGCTATCCTTTGGTCTCAGCTTCCTGAGTAGTTGGGATTACAGGAATGCACCGCCATGGCTGGCTATTTTTTTTTCTTTTTTCTTTTTTTTTTGAGAAAGCGTCTCACTCTGTTGCCCAGATTGGAGTGCAATCATGGCTCACAGCAACTTCTGGCTGCAGGGCTCAAGTAATCTTCCTGCTTCAGCTTTCAGAGTAGCTGTGACTACAGATGGGCACCATCATGCCCAGCTAATTTAAAAAAAAATTTTCTCATAGAGATGGGGTCCCACTGTGTTGCCCAGACTGGTTTCAAGCTCCTGTGCTCAAGCAATCCTCCCACCTCAGTCTCCCAAAGTGTTGAGATTGCAGGTGTAAGCCACTGTGCCCAGCCTGGATTCATTATTATTATTCATTATTTATTATTATATTTATTCATTTTCTTCTGATTTTAAAGAAGTTAAAATTTAGATTTTTTTGTGTGCGTGCCCCATAAGTACAGGGGCCCCAGGCACTGTGCCTGCCCTGCCTGCTGGAGAAATTGGCTCTATTTCTTTCTTTCTGACAGCCCCATCCTTCTGGAAATTTTCACAAATAGGAAAATATGCTCAGAGACGGATGCCTTATACTACAACCCTTCAATGTGGTCTAATTGTTTCAAATGACAAAATAAAAATAAACATTTTATTTTAAGCCCTGTCTGATAACTTGGCTTTGGGAAATACGAACTTCAGCAACCCAGCGTTCAAAACAATGAATACAACAAAAATTTTAAGACAGCTTAATAATCTTGCTTTTCTCCTGAGTTTTGGAAAAGCATGTGCCTTTTCCATTCTTTTATCTGACAATAAGTATTGCTGGTTTAAGAGATCTGTTTGCTGAGAGTGCAACAGTACAAAATAACATTTTCTTCATCAGAAATTTGCAAATTCAGCTGGATGGGGAGCAAAGACGGTGGAAATGAGTGAGGATCTGGTGAGGACTTTGATGAGGTCTGAAACCTCACTTAAAGTGGCTTCCCCGGTCCAGGTGACTGTTCCTATGCAGAAATGCATGCTCTTGTGGCCAGATCTTCCTATGTTTCAAAGAAGAGAGAGAACACTGGATTTTATGTTGAATCTCCAATTTAAAAATATTGGCCTCAAATCCAAAACTCTTAAAGTACTTGCAGGCCAAGCAAAATACCTCTGCAGGCCAGATTTGGGCCTCCCGTTTTCAGCCTCTATTCTAAACTGTCTCTCTTTCTGGTCTTGAATTGGCTGTGCTCCCTGAATGCCAGGAAACGTTCTTAACCCTTGCTCCTCCGTTTCCCAAAAAGGACCCCTTCTCTCTCTAAGATGGGAAGCCTTTGGTCTCAGGGTGCTCCGGGTTGTTTGTCATCTAACACATTTTCAAACACTGCTTAAATTTCTGCTTTTCTCGAGGCAAATACTATATGCCACACCAATAAATCATCCACAACTTACTGTAAGCCCCAGAGCTACATATCACGAACTCTACATCATCTCTGAAAATAACGTCGTTAGAACCTCATAAACATACACTCTGTTTGTTTAAGAACTGCGAGAGCTTTTAAAACATGGTTGCTAAGTCAGAGGGCATATTTTCCAGGACATAAATGGAAGTGAACATACGCCCCTTAAATTGTCAGAGTCTTTTTTTTATAAGAAGAGAGGCCCAAATCTGTCTGTTCTGCCAGGATATTAATTTGACCAAAGCAGAGTTGATTATACTAACTATGTAATTATTGGAAACTATCCTCTGACTTACTTAGCTAAATGGGCACGTTCTGTGAGACTTGATTTAGTTTCTAGCATATGTGGGTAGAAGGTATAGGTTGACATGGATAAATCCTGGCTGTAGTTTTCATGAACCCTAAAGTTGATAATTTTCTGAGCATTGTATTTAATATTTACTGATGACATTCTTATGGTATGGTCCCTTCCAAAACAAAATCAGAGGCATACCTAGACTTTTCCCCCGAGACACAGTCCCATATCTAGGCTACAGCTTCATCACTGACCTTAGGCTTTTTCGTGGAAATTTGGCAGTTAATGATAGGTAGCATCTGCATCTACAGCTCAGATATTTTCAGAAGTAGGAAATAGATGGCCCCATTAATATCAACTGCCATTTCAGCAGAGGTGCCTCATCAGTCTGTTTTTATCGTGGAAGATACTCATGCCACCTTTAACCTGTCAGGACACTCTCAGGAGGAAACTGTAGGTAGGGCTCCAGGACCTCTGATGGTGGAATCTACTGGAAGGCAGTTTATCCTTAACAAGGATACTCTATCTGATGTTACTAATCACATTCATGCAGAGACCTGCCATCTTGTAATTTGAGAGCTAGCATTTCCGTATATCCCCTACGCTCACTCCATGCCAGAAAATGCAGAAAATGAACCCATGGCCCAGGTTGAGATACAATTGATCTTGAGGCCCTAGAAGGAACTACAGGGACAGTACACAGAGAAGGTGAAAATAACGTAGATGCTATTAGATGACTCTACCTAGCATGTGCTTTTCCTCTAGCAGTGGGAGGAAGTGGCAGAGGAGTGCATTAAGGAGTTTGCCCTCTTCATGATAGCATGAATAGAAATAATAAGGCAAGGCCTGTAAAGAGCAGCATTAATAACTGAAACGTGCTCCAGGCAGCCATGCGGTCTTCCAGTGCCTTTGAGCACAATCTGTTATCAGGTACGAGGTGAGACTGAGGAGTAGACAAGGAGGGTACACTTGGCGGTGGCTGTGTGTTTGTGTGCACGCGTGTGCTATGCTTGGA
This sequence comes from Cacajao melanocephalus, assembly GCA_963573385.1. NCBI lineage: Eukaryota > Metazoa > Chordata > Mammalia > Primates > Pitheciidae > Cacajao > Cacajao melanocephalus. Next base: position 30,702 of record CAUYLG010049898.1, read on the forward strand.
GGAAGCATGAATGAGTAAGATTTGGCAGCTATAGCAAGTAAAATTATAGAAGGCAATGTATGTAGATTACCATGTAGACTGGCGGTGGTTCTTTTGTGGGTCAAATACCCACTTGGGAATTGGATGAAAGCTACAAAAAATTTTGCCTGCCGGGTACCCTAAAGTTGATCCACAAAACCCAAACTAAGGGTGTCTGTTCTCTTAAGATTAATTCATCTGCTCATTCACTCCTGTTTCTTCTGCCATGAAGATCACATGGCTGACAGAAGGCCGTCTTCAAACCCAAAGGTTAAGCAGAGATTGACTGGGAACTTTTCCCCTCATGGCATACAAAACATGTCTAAGTGAAAGTCTCTGCATTGTTTTCCCTTCTTGATCAAGTGTCCCTTAACCCGCAATGCATTCAAAATCTCAACAATGACAGGCAATGCTAAGGAAACTCTGGAGGAAGGCCCTAGGCTTCCTACCTCTTCCTCCAATACCAGGCAACACTAAAAGGGGTAGGTAAGACAAGATGCATCTATTAGGCCAAGCCTGAGAGCTCTTTGATTTGCTTCTGTTATGTATTGTGGGTTAGCACTTGCGTATAGAGGAAAAATTCCTCCTTAGGCTGTGATTCCAGGATGCAAACAATCTCCAGCCAAAATCATTCCACCTGAGACCCACTGCTGTTGCACCCAGGAACTAGGCACCGCTGGGGTCCCAAACAGATGCAAACAGCTGCCACTTCTGTACAAGGCTGTATTTATTATCCTCCACTAGAGGGGAAGAGGTGAGTGTAGAGAGTTGCCAGGAATCTCTATGGGCTCATCCAATCAGTCTTCAGACCAGTTTGACAGAAGAGAGAAGAGGGGCTTCAGCACAAGGAGGCCTCATCTCATCTGAATTCCTTCAGATTTCTTCCTGACCTCACCTGTCTCCAAGCCAGCCGACTGTGACAGTTTAATTGGTACAGGGAAGGTGAGGCAGTGAGGAGGCAGGCAGGGGTGCCTGGCGTTCTGGAAGGAGACTCTCCCGAGTTGAGTGAGGGGAACCGTAACAGACAGGCCTGAGAGCGCTACCTTCAGGCAGAAAGTCACAGAGCTTTGCTTGAAGAGAGTGCTGGCCGAAGAAGAAACATTGCCAATTCCCTCTTCTTTGAGCCCATTGGGCTAGAGTTGCATATTCATATTGCCGTCTGTGACCTTTCCACTCAGGGGCAAAGATGTCTGCTGGGCAGCTCTGGCAGGGAATAAAAATGTGTGGGAAGGTAGCTGGATATGGTGGCTCACATGGGGTGAGAGGATCACTTGAGCCCAGGAGTTTGAGACCAGCCTGGGTGACATAGTGAGGCCTTATCCCTGAAGAAAAACAAAAATTTTTTTTTTGAGACGGAGTCTCTCTCTGTCACCCTCCACCTCCTGTGTTCATGTGATTAGCTGGTCATGGTAGTATATGCCTATAGTTTCAGCTACTCAAGAGACTGAGGTGGCAGAGTGGCTTCGGCACAGGAGTTTAAGGCAGAAGTGAGCCCTGATTGCACCACTGTGTTCTAGCCTGAGTGAAAAAGTGAGACCCTATCTTCAAAAAAATAATTTTGAAAAAAGAAAATAGGGAGGAAAAAGCCTAGTGGTGAACAGCAGGGTTTGGAATCAGACCAAACCTTCTTGGCTTACTTGGCTCTGCTACTTTGCAGCTGTCTTGGGCAAGCCAGCTAACCTTTCCAAGGTGAGAGGATCACTTGAGCCCAGGAGTCAAAGAGCTATGCTGGAAAAGAGTTCAGGAAATGAAGTCTTTCCTTTATAAAATGGGGTGAAGGTGGTAATGAGAGATCTCATGGTGGATAGTACCTACCTGATAGTAGTGTGTGGAAACAATTGAACACTCCATGGAAAGGCTCTTAGCACAGTGCCCAGCTTGAAGATGACCAAAAAAAGTATCAGATATTATTGGTATTCTTCTTTTTGAGGTTTGTTTTGAAGCTTTTAATCAGGTATTGAGAGAGACAAGATTATAAACACAGTGAAATTAAAAAACAAAATAAGATGTATTGTGAGGCAGTAAAGAGATCAATTATCAGGATAATGGACGAGACCTGTGCTTCTGAAAACTGCAATCCCAACTCATTCATGGTTTGTGAAAGGAAAAACAAGCATTTAAAAAAGATGACATAGCTGGACTTGGTGGCTTGTGCCTATAATACCAGCTGCTCAGGAGGCTTGAGTCAAGTATAGCTTGAGGCCAAGAGTTTGAGACCAGCCTGGGTCTTGAGTCAGATCTTGTCTCCAAAAGTAAATCAATAAATCAATCAATCACGAGATTGATCAGCCCAAGATAGAAATATAGCTGTAGAAGTTCAGTTTGATCTCATGAAACTTTTGTTTCCATTACATATATAGATCTATGTACTGCATAAACATATGTGTGTACTGATTTGTGATGTAAACTCTGTTTCTTATTGTGGAATTTGCTAAAATGCAGTTTGAGAAACACTAGCTTTTAGTGTAGAAGCCAGCATACTTGCTGGGTACAGTAATCCAGGGAACTTTAAGGGAGGATGGCAGGCTAGAGTTGGGTCCCAAGGCATGGGTAGAATTTGGGTGGTGCAGAAGAGCATGGACTGAACAGTCCTGAAGATCATCCTCACTCTGACATCAACTGCAGGTTTGGCACATTCTCCAAGTCACCTTCAGGTTCGATAATGCATAGAAGGACTGCAGAACTCACTGAAGGCTACTATATTCACAGTTACAATTTATTACAGGGAAAAGATACAAATTAAAATTAGCCAAAGGACAAGGTACATAGGCCAGAGTCTGGGAAAGATCCAAATATAGTGTTTTCATTATCTCCTCTATGTGGAGTCATGGGTCATGTTACCGCCCAGCATCAATGTATGACTACATGCAAGGAGTATTATCAACCAAGGAAACTCACCTGAGCCTCAGAGTTCAAAGTTTTTACTGGTACTGGATCTTGTAAACTTGGATGACTGCCTTCATGGCCAGCCTCAGTTCCCTGCTCCTCTGGAGGTGAATGGATACCCTGTGACCCAAAGCCTCCACCATAAATGACATTGTTAGACTTTCTGGCATGGTCAGCCCCTACCCAAAATAATACTGTTACTATCTGGCCAGCCCAAGACCCCAGGAAAAGACACTTTTACCAGGCATGACACTCCAAGGGCTTACGGATTGCCTCCCAGAAGCTGAGGGCAAAGGCCAGGCTTCTCTTTGGGCAAAGTTAATGTTTTTACAAAAATAGTCAGTGAAGGGACCTTATTGGCTGGAGGAGAGGCCTCTCTTGAGGAAGGCTGGAAGTGGTCCTTTGATTACTTGCATGAATAGCAGAGGAGAGGAAAATGCTACTCCATGAACTTGGGTGCTTCCAGATTCTATTAATGTCAACAAAATCCCTGCTGAAAAACAATGCAATTAATTCCTTCCCTTGGCTCCTCTGTATATCCAGGCTGAATAACCTGTTAGCTAGTAAGGGGAAAATAGGGCACAGGAAAGAGGAAAGGGGTCAGCCTGGATGCATGCTTCTCATCTGGGTGAGTGACCCTGGGCATAGTGGACCTTTGATGAGATCCCATTTGCTGCCACCTCCAGGTGACCAGGACTTTTCCTGTGCCTTATTTCTTTGCAGACCTGATAAATGGTCCTCCTGGTGTCCTTGACAGCTTTAGTAAGGAGAATATCTGTCTCCCTGCTCCAATTTAACTTCCCTTCTGTAAAACTTGATGAGGTCAAAGCCAGAAAGCACTGAAACTTCAAGCTGGGGATCAAAAGCATGTCATCCGGCCATGCTGCCCCCTTGCAACCTGACAAATGAGACAACCTCCAGCCAGGGACAGTTGATAATTGTGCAATCAAATTAACTTGGATTTCAGCCTAATGAAGTGCTTAATGCCCTGAATGAGGCCGAGCCCTAATATTTAGAGAAGCAGACTGGACCCCAGGAAAGAAAAGAACAGGCTTCAGTTAATGCCTGCTAGTATTTATTATGCTTGCAAAGCATAATTTTCCAAAATTCATCTTCTCGTAGGAGGCAACCTGTTAGCACCCAGTTCTACTATATTTTTGCTAAGGGGTTTTCCTGCTGTGGCTCATAAACAGAACGGTGGAAAGAACATTTTATTGGAAATCTCTACTGAACTCTGCGTTCTGAGGCACATTTCTTAACTTCACAGGATCTTCGCTTTCTCAGTTGAACAGAAAGAAAATTCCTCTTCTCTTAGAAGTGTTTTATTGTAGTTAAAAATCGATACTCTGAAGGCAAGTAGGCCTGGTTACGAATCCCAACTCTGTCATTTATTAGCTATGTGACCTTGAGTAAGAAATGAACCTCTCTAAGGCTTAGTTCCCTCAACTGTAAATATGAATAATAATATTCTTTGTCATTAATATGGAGAAAAGTGAATGAGATACTGCGCATCAAGCATTTAATACAGCATATAGGACATGCTGGTATTTGTTAAATCTAATGACGATTATGGCATAAATGTAAAATAATTTTCAGTATGGATTACATGTCACTTAATTTGGCATCAGTAGTCTTTATTTTCATGATGATTCAGTAATTAACTCAATAAATATTTATTGAATGGCTATAATATGCCTGGCACTGTTTTAAGCCCTAAACACATTACAGTATCAGAAAGAGACAGACCATAAAGAAGTTGACAAGTAAATAAGATAATTTCATTTGATACCACGTGCTGGGAAGAAAATAAAACTGGTAATGGAAAAAGCAGGATTTCTTAATGTTTTGTGCTAAGGACTTCTTTGGCAGTCTGGTGAAGACTATGATCTCTTTCTCAGAAAAGTATTATTTATAAAGGCATAGCATAAAAACATTGGATCATAAGAAAACCAATTATATTAAAATCAGTTATCAGATTATAAAAAACAAATTATAAAGTGTGCTTGCTTCTTGATTATGCATTTTTTTTAGCAAGCTCCAGCAAGAATTCTAATATACCACCATCATTTTAAAGTAGGATTAATGTAAATAATACTTTGAGATATTTGTAACAATTGTAATCTTATATGTAAATATCTGAGATTTCTGTTGCTAAGTTACAAGTATCATTAATACTATTCTAATGTATGGCCTATATTCATAATTAAAGGAAATGCCAAATTTGAATTAGAGGTTAATAAAAATAAAGATGTAATTTTTTTGGTCCAAATCATGGACTCCCTAAGTACTACCCAAGGACCTCTTGGAAGCATGTGGCCCCAGGTGAATAATCTTGGGATAGAGAATGACTTGTATTGGACATTAGGCTGTTACTTTAGAAAAAGTAATAATGCTATTTCTGCTTTTAAACAGTCATTCTGGACATATAGATCAATGGAATAAAATTGAGAATCCAGAAATAAATCCATTTTTATATAGTCAACTAATTTTTGAGAATAATACCAAGATCATTTAATGAGGAAAGAATAGTCTTTCCAATTAATGGTGCTGTCTGGTGTGGGCAACTTAGCAAGATCCTGTCTCTACGGATGTTTTTTAAACATTAGCCAGGTGTGGTGGTGCATGCTTGTGCCCTAGCTACTTGGGAGGCTGAAATAAGAGGATCACTTGAGCCTGGGAGGTGGAGGCTGAAGTGAGCTGTGATTGTGTCACTGCACACCAGTCTGGGTGACAGAATGAGATCCTGTCTTAAAAAAAACTGGTGTTGGAATAACTAGATAGCCACATGCAAAAGAATAAAATTGGACCCTTCACATCAATTAACTCAAAATAGATCAAAGATCTACATGTGAAAGCAAAAACTGTTAAACTTTTAGGAGAAAAGACAGGGGTAAACCTTTGTGACATGGGATTTAACCATAAATGCTTAAATATGACACCAAACAAGCAACAAAGGAAAAAGTAGATAAATTAGACCTCATCAAAATTAAAAACATTTGTTTTTCAATGGAAGGACATTACAAAGAAAGTACAATGACAGCCCAATTTAAAAATGGTCAAAGGTTATGAATACATCTCTCTCTGAAGAAGATATACAAATAAGAAGCACATGAAGAGATGTCCAACACCTTCGTCATCAGAGAAATGCAAATCAAAACCACAGTGAGATACCACTTTACATCCATTAGGATGGCCATACGCGAAAAGACAGATCATAACAAGTGTTGACAAGGATGTGGATAAATTGCAACCCTTGTTGCTTCTGCTGGGGATGGTGTAAAATGGTGCTGTAGTTTTGGAAAACAGCTTGGCAATTCCTGAAAAGCTTTAACACAGAGTTACCATAACATGTCCATTCCACTCTTAGGTATTTACCCAACAGAAATGAAAATACATGTCCATAAAACCCTTGCACCTGAATGTTCATAACAGCATTATTCATCATAGCCAAAAGGTGGAAATGATCTAAATGCCCATCAACAGATGACCAGAGTAACAAAATATGATGTGTCTGTGCAGTGGAATATCATTTGGCTATAAAAAGGAATGGAGAACTGAAATATGCCTCAACATAAATGTACCTTGAAAACATTATGCTACGTGGAAGAAACCAGCCACAAAAGATCACACAGTATATGACTTCATTCATATAAAATGTCAAGAATAGGCAAATGTATAGAGTCAGGGAATAGATTACTGACTGCTTGCTTGTGGGAAGATCAGGTGTTGATAGCTGAAGGGTACAGGGCTTTTTTCTGAGATGATGAAAGTGTTCTAAAATTGATTGCACCGTTGAATTTTAAACCTCAAATGGGTGAATTGTATGGTATAGAAATTATAACTCAATAAAGCCATAAAGCCATTAACAAATAAAGTCATTCTGACTATGATGTGAAGAATAGAGTTTAAGGAAAGATAAAAGCAAGGAGAATGTTTGGAAGGCAGTTTTATTACGTCTCCACTGAGAGGATGCTGCCTTGGAAGAGGATGGAGGCAGTTGGGGTATGAGCACATGCTGGAGGCCTCACAGACAGAACAGCTGTTTAGTTGAAAATGGAGAGGAATAGAGAGTGACTCAGGTTGTTGACCTTAATAACAGGTATTTTCCTCCTAGAAAAACTGAGTTTCAGTTACAATCTGCAGAAATGCTGGGAGGACTAGTAGCAAACCTAAAAAAAAATCACTAGAAGTTTATTGGAGAGTTGGTTTGCAAAGTGTCACTATCAATTTCATTGTACCTTTTAGCAGGGAAAAATAATCATCATACATGCACACAAATTTACACACATTTTCACATGCTTGCAAAGCAACAATATAAAAGTCATACACTTTAGAAAGCCAAGCCAGGGGAGAAAGAATGAACCTCCTGCCTCATGACTTCTCATGCTGATGCTTAATTTGTTCAGTGGAAACGGATCAGTGATTAGAGCAAGTAGGAAAGAATCTCTTCAAGAATGTATATATCTTCAACATGTCCATCACACATAATTTTCTCCTAGTCACATGCACAAATGATAGCGGAAAATGTCATTTCAGGGCCTTGAGTATTATAGGATTTTGATAATGTTAGCAAAATAATGGATAAAATAACTGATTTCTCAATTAAAGCCCTGGCTAAGTAACTTGTCAGCCCAGGAGTGTTAAAATCTGAGTTACTCCGGGTCCTTCTCTAGAGACAGTGTGGCTTCGGTAATGAGCAAGCTCTGGAAATTAAAGAAGTAATCAGACGTTGATTGAGGTTATCTGCTTCACTTCAAGCAGAAGCAAATCAAACGGACCTCCCCTGAAGACAGAAATTTCTCTGTTGATAGAGTTAAGGTTGTTTCATGTTGCTGAATTCTTTGTGGCTCCTTTTCACATAAAAGTAGGAAGCCATTTTCCCTGGAGTGGGATGGAGGGATGACTTCCCAGGAATCTGAGCTTTGAGCCAAAGAGGCAGGAACTGGGAAGCTCTCAGTTATGCTTGAGAAAGAATTATTTCTCTCAATATATTGTTCTTTTCCTCCAGTGCCCCAGTGCGAGCCTAGGTGCAAGCTCTGATAAATTAATTGGCAGAGGGTTGATTTCTAACCCCAACCTCACTGACAAACTTTAGCTATGTAATTCCACCCTGGACAGACTGACAGGGCTCACTTTCCTCATCCACAAAGAATGCAGTGCAATAGAGAACTTGTGAAATATCTTCTAACTTTACCACTCTTTGTTTTTCTTAATCCTGGTGAAATTCACAGAGCATATTAGCCATTTTAATGTGTACGATTCAGTGGTAATTTGTACCTTCACAGCATTATGCAACCATCACCTCTATTTAGTTCCAAGATATTTTTGTTACCCCAAAAGGAAACCCCATACTCATCAAGGAGTCAATCCCCATTTATCTGTCTTCCTAGCCCCTGGCAACCACTGAGCTGCTTTCTGTCTCTGGATTTACCTTTTCAAGATGTTTCACCTAAATGGAATCATATATATGTGACCTTTGTGTCTAGTTTTTTTTTTTTTTTTCATTGACATAATGCTTTTGAGGTTCATCCATGTTGTAGCATGTATTAGTTCTTAATTCTCTTTTATGGCTGAATAATATTCCATTGTATGGCTGTCACACATTTTGTTTGTTCATTCATTTGTTGATGATGAACATGTGGGTTGTTTCTATCTTTTGGCTATTGCAAATAATGCCCCAATAAGCATTTGTGCACAAGTATCTGTTTGAATTCCTGTTTTTAATTCTTTATATGCATAGTAGTCGAATTGCAGGGTCATTTAGAAATTCAATGTTTAGCTTTTTAATGAATCACTAAACTATTTTCCACAATGCCTGTACCATTTTACATTTCCAACAACAAATGTGGGGGTTGCAATTTGTCCACATCCTTGCCAACTAATTTTGTTTTTGTTTGTTTGCTTTATGTATGTGTGTGTATATATATAGCCACCGCTCCCTTGATTCATCTCAGGGGGTTTGCTCCACCTACAGTGGTAGCTTCAGGGATGGCCAGCAGGGTGATGTGGGAAGAGCATAGGCTTTGGACTCAGACTGAGGTGGGGTTCAAATCCAGGCCTATCTCTTCCTAGGAAGGTAGCCTTGGGCAGATTATAATCTTGCAGCTCTTGGTCTTTCCATCTGTACAATGGCAGTGATATATTGGGGTGAAGAGATGAGTGAAGCTCCTGGCACATGCCTGGCAGACAGTAGGCTGACAAATGCTCTTCCTCCTCAATTATGGATAGCAACAGAGAGAGTCTTTGCTATCGTAAACAGTGCTGCAATGAACATACATGTGCATGTGTCTTTATAATAGAATGATTTATATATATGGTCATTAGAAAAATGCAAATCAAAACCACATTGAGATACCATCTCATGCCAGTTAGAGTGGCAGTCATTAAAAAATCTGGAGACAACAGATGCTGGAGAGGATGTGGAGAAATAGGAACACTTTTACACTGTTGGTGGGAGTGTAAATTAGTTCGACCATTGTGGCAGACAGTGTGGTGATTCCTCAAGGACCTAGAAATAGAAATTCCATTTGACCCAGCAATCCCAAAGGATTATAAATCATTCTATTATAAAGACACATGCACATGTATGTTCATTGTGCCACTGTTTACAATAGCAAAGACCTGGAACCAACCCAAATGCCCATTGATGATAGACTGGACAAGGAAAATGAGGCACATATACACCATGGAATACTATGCAGCCATAAAAAATGATGAGTTCACGTCCTTTGTAGGGACATGGATGAATCTGGAAACCATCATTCTCAGCAAACTGACACGAGAACAGAAAATCAAACACCACATGTTCTCACTCATAGGCGGGTGTTGAACAACAAGAACACATGGACATAGGGAGGGGAGCATCACACACTGGGGTCTGTTGCAGGGGCTAGGGGAGGGACAGTGGGGGGTGGGGAGAGATAACTTGGGGGGAAATGCCAGACAAAGGTGACAAGGGGATGGAGGCAGCAAACCACATTCCCATGTATGTACCTACGCAACAATTCCGCATGATCTGCACATGTACCCCAGA
>CAUYLG010049900.1:0-37741 GCA_963573385.1 Cacajao melanocephalus
ATTGGGTTAGTACATGTTCTTTTAGCTCAAAGAAGTTTCTTATTATCTACCTTCTGAAGCCTGATACTGTCAGTTCATCGCAATCATTCTCTTTCAGGCCTTGTTCTCTTGCTGATGAGGAGCTGCGATCCCCTGTAAGAGGAGAGGCATTCTGATTTCGGGTGTTCTCAGCCTTTTTGCACTGGTTTCTTCCCATTTTTGTGGATTTATCCACCTGTTGTCTTTGTAGTTGCCAACTTTCAGATTGGGTCTGAGTGGACGTCCGGCTTGTTGGTGATGAAGTTTTTTCTGTTTCTTAGTTTTCCTTTGGCAGACACCCCTTCCCCACAGAGCTAGGCCTTCCCGGGTTCAGCTGTGCTTACTGTGAAACTCTTAGTCCTCAGCGCTTCCAATTGGTGTTCTCCTTGTAGGGATGGGACCAGCCAAGCCCGACTCAAAGGGCACCCAGTCGCGTATACTCCTCACTGAGAAGCGCTGTGCCGGCCAAAAGAGTCACGCTGGTGACCTGTGTGGCTCCTCTGCTGCGTATCTCCCAGTTTGTGGGCAACAGAAATTCGTCTGAAATTGTGACGTCCACTCGCGCTCTGCGTTTTCACTGGGAGCTATAATCCTGAGCTGCTGCTAACGGCCATCTTGGATCTCTCTCTAATTTTTGTATTTTTAGTAGAGACTGGGTTTTGCCATGTTGACCAGGCTGTTCTCGAACTCCTGGCTTCAGGTGGTCTGCCTGCCTTGGCCTCCCAAAGTGCTGGAGTTAAAGGCATTGAGCCACCACACCTGGCCCTGCAGTCTCTACTAAAAATACAAAAATTAGCCGGGTATGGTGGTGCCTGTCTGTAATCCTAGCTACTCAGAAGGCTGAGGCAGGAGAATCACTTGAACCTGGGAGGTGGAGGTTGCAGTGAGTGAAGATTGCACCACTGCACTCCAGCCTGGGCTACAGAGTGAGACTCTGTCTAAAAACGTCTTCTAAAAAAAATGTTTGAAAACCACATCTTAAGTCAATGGAGAGGATTGCCACATTTTGCCATTTATATTGAGGCTTCAATAGATGTGACAAGTTTATGAATTCATTAATTCAGTACTTACTGTGTGCTACTACACTCAGTGCTAGATCTAGGATTGAAGAGCTAAGGTAGAAATCTTTTCCCTCAAAGAACTTGGTCCAGACAGGTAGACAAAATGCCATGAGACAAGTACAGTGATAACTGCTGTGAGAGTAGTCTGGGGAAGGAGGTAGGGCTTTCTAAAAGAAGTTGACATCTCAGCTAAATTAGAAGAATGAGTAAGAATTAAGCCAGGTTTATATAGCTTTCCCTTCTGCCAGCCTACTTTTCCCAATTCGGTTGTTGCTGCATAGAATTTTAATAAATGGATTTCAGTCATGTTTCAGGCTTTTTTTTTTTTTTTGCTAGAGGAGGTACCAGAGGAAGTGACGGTCAAATACGATTGCTACAAATTCAAAGTATTTTCTGCATCATAATCTGAGGAGTTAATATATGAGAAGGAGGTACCTACCTGATCTGATCCGTGGTTGGTCTGTTCCTGGTCTCCTTCCTGCTGCGTCTCATAATATTCTTGCCCTTTTGATACTAGACTTTGACTTAGAAACAATACTTGGTAGCCTTAAAATAGAAGTAGATTTACCTTGGTGATTGAGAAATGCACCTGATTTGGAGGCAAAAAATCTGGATTTCAGTTTAGCTCTTTCATTGTAATAGATGTCTTATCTTGGACTAGCCATGTAACTGCCCCAGGCATTGGTTATCCCTTCTCTGAAATGTAGGGACTAGACTCATTTATTCAGTGACCTTCTTGAATTGTAATTGTTTATGATTCTGATTGTGCTTTGAGATTTATTTTATTCTTGCAAGTAGAGGGGAGGGATTTACAGAAGCCAATGAATGGTTTCTTTGTCTGGTGGTAAGTGACATGTTTCTGTGATGGCTTATTGATATTAGAAGATACTAATATGGAGCAAAGGCAAAGCAATTTGCTTCCATAAGCTGCTTCTGGTTTTGGATTGTTAATGTTAGATTCAGCCAAAGAGACTGAAACACCTCTATAACTTTAGTGGTGAAGACTGTATAGACTATATATGTATAGTTAGTGAGATAGTGTGAGACCATAAAATAAGGTTGCCATCGTCATTTGCTAGCTTGTTCTGGATGATGATACAGTTAGTTCATTATGAGATAGGAGGGAAAGTAAGTTCTGGAATAAACTTCTGTGGTGCTGTGGTGAGACATAATCTGTTTTTACGTCATGAATAATACTTTGAGCTAATATAATAGTAAACTATTTCCTGATTATTAGCCACACATATGACTTTAAGCAGTGGATAAACTGCAACTGAGACTTACATGGCTGAAATATTGCAGGATCCCAAGCTACTTCTGAATTCTCAAATGGCTTCCAGTTCTTTGGCTTGCTGCCAACCAAAAGGAATTTTTCAATCTCCTGTAGCTCAGCTGAAATTTGAGATAGTTTAAACTATTTTAAGTGCATTTGAAATTTGTTGGTTTTTATTATCTTTTTTTTTGAGACAGGTTTTTGCTCTGTCATCCAGACTGGAGTGCAGAAGCATGGTCTTGGCTCACTGCAATCTCTGCTTCCCGGGTTCAGGTGATTCTCATGCCTCAGACTCCCGAGTAGCTGTGATTATGGGTGTGTACCACCACACCCAGCTAATTTTTGTATTTTTAGTAGAGATGGATTTTGCCATGTTGGCCAGGCTGTTCTAGAACTCCTGACCTCAAGCAATCCATCTGCCTTGACCTCCCAAAGTGCTGAGATTATAGGCGTGAGCCACCATGCCCCGCCATGATCTTTATTAACTAGTAATTGTTTTGTACTTTTTTTTTTTTGAGACAGAGTCTCTGTCGTCCAGGCTGGAGTGCAGTGGCGCAATCTTGGCTCACTGCAACCTCTGCCTCCTGGGTTCAAGCTATTCTCCTGCCTCAGCTTCCCTGGTAGCTGGGATTACAGAGGCGTGCCATCATACCCAGCTAATTTTTGTATTTTGGGTAGAGGTGGGGTTTCACCATGTTGGCCAGGCCAGTCTCGAACTTCTGACTTCAAGTGATCCGCCCATCTCAACCTCCCAGAGTGCTGGGATTGTAGGCGTGAGCCATTGCATCTGGCCTGTTTTGTACTTTTTTGAGCCCATTGTGTGCTGCCTCACTCTTAGAAGACATTGAATTTTGTTAACAGAATGTAAACTCCATAAAGGCAGAGATTTTTGTTTGTTTTATGCACTGTGGAATTGCTAGCACCTAGAATAGTGCTTGACAGACAGTCGGCAGTCTGTAAATGTTTATTAAGAGAAATGTTAAGTGTGTTGGACTTCAGGAATCAATTTGAAGATTAGTTTTAGGGCTAATATAGATGGCATCACAACTCACTTATAGCATTCAGAGCTGCCCTCAAATATTTTGCAATGATGTATAATCGAATTGAAAATAGTTCTATAATTTCCTTTCAGATGGAATGGCATTGACTCAGTTAACAAAGCCATCTGAAGTGCCTGAGTTGTATTTGAAGTACATGTGAATACTCAGGATTAGGGGTGGTATAAATGCCAGAAAGGAACAACATGTGTAGTAAAATATTTTTTTTAAACTTATTTTAATATTACTAAAACTTATTTTCTGATCATAAGAACAACACAAATCGGAAATTTTGAAAAATATAGAAAAGTAAAAATCACTCATAATCTTATTATTTGATATAACAGCTTTTTTTTTTTTTTTTTTTTTTTTGAGACAGAGTCTTGCTCTGTTGCCCAGGCTGAAGTACAGTGGCACACAGTCTAGGCTCACTGCAACCTCTGCCGCCCAAATTCAAGCAATTCTACCTCAGCCTCCCGAGTAGCTGAGATTATAGGCATGTGCTACCATACCTGGCTGATTTTTGTATTTTTGGTAGAGACGGGGTTTCAACATGTTGGCCAGGATGGTCTCGAACTCCTGACCTCAGGTGATCCACCTGCTTTGGCCTCCCAAAGTGCTGGGATTATAGGCATGAGCCACTGCACATGGCCACTTTTTTTTTTTTTAGAGGCGTGGTCATGACTCACTACAACCTTGACCTCTTGGGCTTAAGTAGTCCTCCCACCTCAGCCTCCCAAGGAGCTGAGACCACAGGTGTGTGCCACCACGCCTAGCTATTATTTTAGTAGAGATGGGGTTTTGCCATGTTACCCAGGCTGGTCTCGAACTCCTGGGCTCAAGCCATCTGCTCACCTTGGCCTCCTAAAGTGTTGGGATTTTAGGCATGTGTCCCTGTGCCTAGGTGAGATAACCACTTTTAACATTTTGGTGCATTTCTTTTCTGATTTTTTTTTTCTGTGGATTTTAATATTAGTGAAGATAAATTTTTGTAACATAAAGTCAGATTACGTGCATAGTTTTGTATCTTGCTTAATTTGTTACCTAAGTATCTGCCATGAAAAGTACTTTTTTTGGCCAGGTGTTGTGGCTCAAGCCTGTAATCCCAGTACTTTGGGACACTGGGGCAGGAGGATCACATGAGTCTAGGAGTTTGAGACCAGCCTGGGCAACATAGTGAGACTAAAAATTAAAAAATAGTTTGCCAGGCATGGCAGTGCATGCCTGTAGTCCCTGCTACTCAGGAGGCTGAGGCTGGAGGATTGCTTGGGGCCAGGAGGTTGAGGCTGCAGTGAAACCTGATCATGCCATTGCATACCAGCCTGGGTGAAAGACCAAGACTGTCCTAAAAAAAAAATAAAAAGAGGTTTTTTTTTTTTTTTTTTTTTAAATTGTGTTGGAGTCTCACTCTGTCGCCCAGGCTGGAGTGCAGTGGCACGATCTCAGCTCACTGCAACCTCCACCTCCTGGGTCAAATGATTCTCCTGCCTCAGCCTCCTGAATAGCTGGGATTACAGGTGCCTGCCATCATGCCCAACTAATTTTTTGTATTTGTAGTAGAGATGGAATTTCACCATGTTGGCCAGGCTGGTCTCAAACTCCTGACCTCAAGAGATCTGCCCACCTTGGCTCCCAAAGTGTTGGGATTACAGGCATGAGCCACCACACCCAGCCAAGAGATACTTCTTGAATAGTTTTATTCTATATCTATTTGGAATATAAATGAACTTTTTGTTTCTTAGGAATGTTTTTCTTGGGAATATTTTTTCACCTTTGGCTTTTAGCTTAGAAGTTATGACTGCACATTACAAAGAGGAATGTTCAAACCTTTATCAAGTCAAACATCTTTGAGTTACTGTTCCTGTAATGTTTTGCATTATTTACAAGATAAAAACTCAATGTAACATCCCAAGTTTTTTTCCCATACAATAATTTACATTTCTTTATTATTCCTGTAAGTTCATCTTTATATGTTCAAGTATACTAAGTTTTGAAAAAGGCTGGGAGCCAGAGTCCTAATTTTTTTTTTAGACAGAGTCTCACTCTGTCGTCTAGGCTGGATTGCAATGTTGTGATCTTGGCTTATTGCAACCTCTACCTCCAGGGTTCAAGCAATTCCCCTGCCTCAGCCTCCGGAGTAGCTGGGATTACAGGTGCCTGCCACCACACCCGGCTAATTTTTGTATTTTTAGTAGAGGCAGGGTTTTGCCATGTTGGCCAGGCTGGTCTTGAACTCCTGACCTTGGTCTTCCAAAGTACTGGGATTACAGGCATGAGCCACTGCACCTAGCCTGTTTATGTATTGGCCAGGCTGGTCTCGAACTCCTGACATCAGGTGATCCACCTGTCTTGGCTTCCCAAAGTGCTGGGATTACAGGCGAGAACCATTGTTGGTTTTCAGGAGGTGTGAGTATTATAAGGAGCGATTGAAGGAAGGAGGAAAAGACCACGGGGATTCATGTGGGATAAGGGAAAGAGGATTGAAGTGTGGGAACGAACAGAGTTTTGGAATAAGGAGAGAAAATTAGGTGGGAATAGAAAATGCATACAGCCAGTTTCAAAACAATACGTTGTTTTTACATTGAGAATGGAAAGGACTGAACCTTGAAGGAACATAAGAAAGGGTGAATGAGATGATTCCTGACCTTTTTTCTGGGTCCTAGTGAATAGTGTGTAAGAAAAAGAACTTGGCTGGAGAATTTGGCCAGGTGCAGTGGATCATGACCTGTAATCCCAGCACTTCAGGAGCCCAAGGTAGGTGGATTGCTTGAGTTCAGGAGTTTGAGACCATCCTGGATGACATGATGAAACCTTGTCTGTACAAAAAATATAAAAATTAGCCAGGCTTGGTGGCACATACCTGTAGTCCCAGCTACTTGGGAGGCTGCGGTGGGAGGATTGCTTGAGCCCAGGAGGTCGAGGCTGTAGTGAGCCATAATCGCATTCCTGCACTCCAGCCTGGGTGACAGAGTGAATCCCTGTCTCAAAAAACCACCTTCCCCCCGCCAAAAAAAACCCAAAACTTGAATGGGAGGATGAATTAGTTAATTAATTAAAATTTTTTTTTTTTGAGACAGAGTGTCGCTCTGTCACCCAGGCTGGACTGTAGTGGTGCGTCTCGATCTAGCTCACTGCAACTTCTGCCTCCCAAGTTCAAGTGATTCTTGTGCCTCAGCCTTCCAAGTACCTGGGATTATAGGTGTGTGCCACTACGCCTGGCCAATTTTTGTATTTTTAGTAGAGATGGGGTTTCACTATCATTGGCCAGGCTGGTCTCGAACTCCTGACCTCAAGTGAAGTGCCTGCCTCAGCCTCCCGCAGTGCCAGGATTACAGGCACGAGCCACTGTGCCGTTTATTATTCATTTTTTTGAGATGGGGTCTGGCTGCGTCGCTCAGGCTGGAATGCAGTGGCACAATTACAACTCACTGTAGCCTTGACCTCCTGGTCTCGAGCAGTCCTCCTGCCTTAACCTCCTGTGCAGCTGGGACCACAGACACACTCCACTATGCCTGGCTAATTTTTGAATTTTTTTTGTAGAGATGAGATCTCAGTTTGTTGCCCAGGTTGATCTCAAACTCCTGGGCTCCTGGGATCCTTTCTCTTTGACCTACCAAAGTGCCAGGACTACAGGTATGAATCACTGAGCCTGGCACAGATGGATGAATTTTAAAAAGAAAAAAAAAGAGTTTAATACTATAGTCAGGGTTTGGGATAGGCAGAGGAGGGTGGATTATGAGGAGTGGGTGATCAGCATGAACAAAGATTTGGGCTTTGAAGCAAGTTTAGTGTATGCTGTATTCTAAGAATTTGGATCTATGTGCTTGGAATGGAGGAATCTCATGGTAGAATAGTCAAGATAATGGATCCAGATACTAGAGCACTTTGAATAAATAAAAGAAGAGGAAGTTAGACTTCAGCTATGTGAAACCATTACTTTTTAAAAAGAACAGCTTTATTAAGATGTAATCCACGTACCATACAAGTCACCCATTTAGAGTGTATGATTCAGTGGTTTTGAGTCTATTCAGAACTAGTCAAGAATTGTACAACCACCACCACAATTTTAGAATATTTTTGTCACTCCCCAAAGGAACCTGTTTGACTCCCCATTTTCCTCCAATTCTCCCTGCCCTAGGCAAGTCCAAGTCTACTTGCTGCCTCTATGTATCTGCCTGTTTTGAACTTTTTAAAGAGGTGGACTAATGTGTGTTTTTATTTTTGTGATTTCTCTCAGCATATGTTTTCAGGATTCATCTGTGTTATAACCATGTATTAGTACTTCATTTTAAAAATTGTTGAATTCCATATACCATGGACATTTGGGTTGTTTCAACTTTTTGGCCTTTGGATAATGAATAGCCAAAATGTTGGATAAAAATTTTGACTCTGAATGATTTTGCTGTGACCATTCATGGATGTTTTCGTATGGATGTTATGTTGTAATTTCTCTTGAGTATATATCTTGGGGTACAGTTGCTGGGTTATATGAGGTAACTCCATGTTTAACATTTTGAGGAACTGCCAAAATGTTTTCCAAAGTGGCTGCACCACCATTTTGCCAACAGTATATGAGGATTTCAGTTTTTCTACATTGTTGCCGACACCTGTCATTGTCTGTTGTTTTGATTATAAGCCATCCTATTGGGTGCGAAGTGGTATCTCATTGTGGTTTTGATTTCCGTTTCCCTGATGGCTAATGGCGCTGAGTGTGTTTTCGTGTGTATTTGGCCATTTGTCAGTTATGGGAAATCCTTTTCCCAGTTGTTAATTGGGTCATATGTCTTTTTATTGTTGAGTCGTAAGAGTGCTTTATATATTCTGAATATAAGTTGTTTAACAGATACAGGATTTGCAGGTATTTCCTCTCATTTAGTGGGTTATCTTTTCATTTCCTTGAGGTCTCTCTCTGTGACCCAGGGTGGAGTGTAATGACACAATCAGAGCTCACTGCAGCTTCGAACTCCTGAGCTCAAGGAGCCCTCACACCTAAGCTTCCCTAGTAGCTGGGACTAACTGCACGTGTGCACCACTACACCCAGCTACTTTTTGCCGTTTTTGTAGAGATAGGATTTTGCCATGTTGCCCAGACTGGTCTCCAACTCCTGGGCTCAAGTGATTTGCCCACCTTGGTCTCCCCTTATAGGTAAGAGTACGAGTCACCACTCCTGGCTAGTTTTTTATTTTCGGTAGAGACAAAGTCTCACTGTGTTGCCCAGTCATGTCTCAAACTGCTGGGCTCATGTGACTCCTGCCTTGTCTTCCCAAAGTGTTGGAATTAAAGGCCTGAGCCACCACACCCAGACTTGCATGCTAAGGTCACATAATCCATTAAGTGCTTGAGATTTACTGAGATGTGCTATTTTTAAAGTATGGCCTATTGGTTAAATGAACTTTGACTATTTCTATCTTTTTTTAATGACCAGAAAACAAGTGTTACCTGCTTTTATTATTAAGATAAATTACTATTAGGCAGTGATAGTTTTGTAAAAAAATGAAATAAGCATTTGGCTATTTTGCTGTCCTGTAAATAATTGAAATTGTGAGTTACAAATTCTTAGGTTTTTGGATTTCGCATAGTGTTAGTTCTATCAAGTTGAAATTGATTTTTGATATGAAGTTATACACTCAGGCTATTCTAATGTCTATGTTGTTATACAGAAACAAAATTGGGGCCGGGCACCATGGCTCAGGCATGTAATCCCAGCACTTTGGGAGCCTGAGGTGGGCAGATCAACTGAGGTCAGGAGTTTGAGACCAGCCTGGCCGAGATGGATAAACTCCGTCTCTACTAAAAAAAAAATACAAAAATTAGCTGGATGTGGTGGCACGTGCCCGTAATCCCAGCTACTTGGGAGGCTGAGACAGGAGAATCGCTTGAACCCGGGAGGCAGAGGCTGCAGTGAGCTGAGATTGCGCCACTGTACTGCAGCCTGGGCTGCAGAGCCAGACCGTCTCAAAAAAACAAAATAAAACAACAACAAAAAACAAAATTGGGAAATACTGCTTAATCTCTTGTTAGCGGGGTTCTTTTTGCTATTTAGGAAAAGACCACACAAGAAGAGGTTATTACCTTTCGGTGTAATAAAAACAGTTTATTTGTTTTGGATAAAGACTTCACACAAAAAAACTCTTCAGTTACTTAAAACTGGGAAGTGGGAATGAGTGGAGTTGCTGGTTTTGTAAGATTATATGTACTTTTTAAGTTTTAAATTATTATGCATGTCTCTAGCTTAGCTCTTAATATTCACAGGAAGTGGGTCTTAATTAGTCCATGTGTAATTTTAATGGCATCAAGTACCTAATTAGTACTGTTGAGTCTTTGAGGCTAATGTAGTCAGCTGATACTCCCAGTATTAGATTGTTGATCTTTTTCAGAAATATTAGAATTTGGAAGCAGTCCAACTTCCTGGAATAAATGCTATTTCAAAGCAGACAACGGAGCACTTGACCTTAGCTTATTACCTTTTATATTGTGTGAGACGGGGTGAGTGTACTTAAATGTGATACATTTTAGGTAAGGCAGTGAAAGCTGAATGTGGCTCCGGAATGTCACTGATTTCATTCTTGATCTTCATTAGAAAAATCATAGTTAGGCCAGGCGCCGTGGCTCACGCCTGTAATCCTAGCACCTTGGGAGGCTGAGGCAGGCAGATCATGAGGTCGGGAGATTGAGACAATCCTAGCTAACGCCATGAAATGCTGTCTCTACTAAAAATACAAAAAATTAGCTGGACGTGGTGGTGCGCACCTGTAGTCCCAGCTACTTGGGCACCTGAGGCAGGAGAATTGCTTGAATCTGGGAGGCAGAGGTTGCAGTGAGCAGAGATTGCGACACTGCAATCCAGCCTGGGTGACAGAGCAAGACTCCCTCTCAAAAAAAAAAAAAAAAAAAAAGAAAAATCATAGTTAAAGGATCCAAACATAAGTATGCATTAGCTTATTTTTCCTTTACACATAGTAGACACTTAGTAAACTTAAACTTAAATGTGTTTGAAGGGTGCCACCGTGAACCAGTGATTTTTCTAAGCTGGAAAGGAGTTTGGGGATTTTTCTGGTTCAACTCTCTGTCCCCTCTCCTGTCTTTGTTCCAGAGGCCGAGGGGAGGTAAGGACAACTTGCTTGAGCATAAAGTTCATGCCAGTTCAAAGTTATTTGAGGTCTTTAACAACACTGATCAGTGATCTACTAATAGATCCTGTTTCTCCTGTAATGGTCTTGGTTTGGATTGTAAATTATATGGTTATCCCCACCTAGTAACCATCACGTAGCTTAGACAATTAGGGATCGTTTTTTTTTTTTTTTTTTTTTTTTTGAGACAGTGTCTTGTTCCGTTGCCAGGCGCCAGGCTGCTGGAGTGCAGTGGTGCGATCTCAGCCTCCCAGATTCAAGCATTTCTGCTGCCTCAGCCTCCTGAGTAGCTGGGACTACAGGTGGGTGCCACCATGCCCAGCTAATTTTTGTATTTTAGTAGAGACAAAGTTTCACTGTGTTAGTTAGGATGGTCTCAATCTCTTGACCTCGTGATTTGCCCACCTCAGCCTCCCAAAGTGCTGGGATTACAGGTGTGAGCCACCTTGCCGAGCCATCTTTTTTTTTTTTTTTAAGATGGGGTTTTGCTCTTGTCCCCCAGGCTGGAGTGCAATGGCACGATCTTGGCTCACTACAACCTCCACCTTGCAGTTTCAAGTGATTCTTCTGCCTTGGCCTATAGAGTAGCAGGCATTACAGGCATGTGCTACCACACCCAGCTAATTTTTGTATTTTTAGTACTCTACTGAAAATGAGGTTTCACCATGTTGGCCAGGCTGGTCTCAAACTCCTGACCTCAAGTGATCCAACCACCTTGGCCTTCCAAAGTGCTGGGATTACAGGCGTGAGCCACCACGCTTGGTCTGAACTAATTTTAGAGTTATGGAAAAGTTGCCAAAATAGTAGGATGAATTCTCTTATATCCCTGACCTCCTTTCCCTAATGTTAACATCTTTTATAACATAGTACAGTTATCAAGAACAGGAAATTAACACTGATACACTATTATCAACTAAACTACAAACCTTACTAAAGTTTTGCCTGTTTTCCACTCATGTCCTTTTTCTTTTCTTTTTTTCATTTACATATTTTTATTTGGACATTTTTTTTTTTTTGAGACAGAGTCATGCTCTATCACCCAGGCTGGAGTGCAGTAGCATGATAGCTCACTGCAACCTCCGCCCCCTGGGCTCAAGTGATTCTCTCACCTCAGCCTCCCAAGTAGCTGGGATTACAGGTGTGCAGCACCATACCCAGCTAATTTTTGTATTTTTATATTTTTAGTAGAGACGGGGTTTCACCATGTTGGTCAGGCTGGTCTTGAACTCCTGACATCAAGTGATGCACCTGCCTTGGCCTCCCGCAGTGCTGGGATTATAGGCGTGAACCACTGTGCTGGCCTTTTTTTTTTTTATTATTATGGTATCTTGCTCTATCGCTCAGGCTGAAGTGCTGTGGTGTGATCTCAGCTCAGCTCACTGCAACCTCCGCCTCCCGGGTTCAAGTGATTCTTCTGCCTCTGGAGTAGCTAGGATGACAGGTGCCTGCCACCACACCCGGCTAATTTGTAATTTTAGTAGAGATGTTGTTTCTCCGTGTTTGCCAGGTTGGTGTTGAACTCTGCCTGCTTTGGATTAGTTTAGATATCATTAGTTTATACAAAAGACAGACATGGAAATTAATTACATGATGAATGATATCAAAACTTTAGTGGAATGGGTAGCTTCACGCTGATGGCATTTCAATAGTGATTTATTTAAGTTTACGTACTTTGCGAGAGTGTCGCCATGTCTAAATGAATAATCCTTGTCATCTAGAGCTGTTTGGCACCTCTATATTCTGGAAGAACTTTGTCTCCAGTTTTTACACTGACTGGTTGAATCTCTCTCTACCCTTTCCTTCAGAGGCTGATCCAGCAGCTACTGATGTTGCTTGCCATACTTTTCTTTGAGATTTTTTCTGAAAGGATAATGCTTCCTTTGGTTATGATTTCAGTGGCACTTGTTTTCAACCAACGCTCAAAGAGGAAGAAACTTTTTTTCTGAGATGGAGTCTTTCTCTCTTGCCCAAGCTGGCGTGTAGTGGCATAATCAGTGCTTCCTGCTCCCTCTGCCTCCTGGGCTCAAGTGATTCTCCTGCTTCAGCCTCCCAAGTAGCTGGGATTACAGGTGTGTGCCACCACTTCTAGCTAATTTTTGTATTTGTAGTAGAGACGGGATTTCACCATGTTGGCCAGGCTGGTCATGAACTCCTGACCTCAAGTGATCGGCCCACCTTCACTTTCCAAAGTGCTGGGATTACAGGCCTAAGAAACTTACTTTCTTTTTTTTTTTTTTTTTTTTTTTTGAGACAGAGTCTTGCTCTTTTCGCCAGGCTGGAGTGCAGTGGCAAGATCTCAGCTCACTGCAACCTCTGTCTCCCGAATTCAAGCAATTCCTCTGCCTCAGCCTCCTGAGTAGCTGGGACTACAGGCGTGCACAACCACACCTGGCTAATTTTGTATTTTAGTAGAGATGGGGTTTCACCATGGCCAGGATGGTGTCGATCTCCTGACCTCATGATCCGCCCACCTCGGCCTCCCAAAGTGCTGTGATTACAGATGTGAGCCACCCTGCCCGGCCAGGCCTAAGAAACTTTCTAAATGCTTTTCCTGCCATGGCTCCCAGTACTATAGCTCCTACTCTACTCTCGTACTGTGCTGGAAAGGAGAGACTCCTAATGTCCTTTTTCTGTTTCAGGATCCTAATTGCACTTAGTTACTTCTCTTTAGTCTCTTCTGGTTTGTAACTATTCCTCTGACTTCCCTTATCTTTTGTGACTTTGACCCTTTTGAAGATTACCGATCCATTGTTTTGTAGGGTATCCCTCAGTTTGGATTTGTTTCATGTTTTCTCATGAATGGGATGAGGTTATGCATTCCTTCTCATTGCCCCATATCAGAAGATTCTTGATGTCAGAATAGTGATGATTACGTTGACTACTTGACTAAGTTGGCATCTTGCTAGTTTTTCTATTGTGGAGTTCTTCTCTTTCCTTTTGTAGTTCATAAGTATCTTGTGGGAGATATTTCGAGTTTGCAAATAATGTTAGAATCTTCTCAAACTTTGGTTCTTAATTTTAGCAACTGGTGAATCTTGTCTGCAACATTTCTTACCTTTGTGGTTGCCTAATTGAGACTTTCTATTTCACTCTTTAATTCTACATTTATTGATTGCAATTCTATGAGAAAGAGCTTTCTTTCCTCCATTTGTTTATTATTCATTTATTATTCATATCACTATGGACTCATGGTTATATCTTTTATTTTATGGATTAAAATCCAGTACTATCATAATTTGTTTTGTTACTCAGATTGTTCTAGATTTGGCCATCAGGAATTCCTTCAGGTTGATTTCTGTGTTCTTTCAACAAGCCATCTTTTTTTTTTTTTTTAAATAAGACAGGGTCTTGCTCCATTCCCCAGGCTGGAGTGAAGTGGCTTAATGATGGCTCACTGTGACCTCCATGTCCCTGGCTCAAGAGATCTCCCACCTCAGGCTCCCGAATATTTGAGACTATAGGCATGACAGGCATGTGCCACCATACCTGGCTAATTTTTTTTTTTTTTGAGACAAGAGTCTTTCTGTGTTGCCCAGGCTGGGGTGCAGTGGCATGATCTCGGCTCACTGCAACCTCCGCCTCCCGGGTTAAAGCAATTTTCCTGCGTCAGCCTTCGGTGTAGCTGGGATTACAGGCACCTGCCATCATGCCCAGCTAATTTTTTGTGTTTTGTTGAGACGGGGTTTCACCATGTTGCCCAAGCTGGTCTTGAACTCCTGACCTCAGGTGATTCACCTGCTTGGCCTCCCAAAGTGCTGGGATTATAGGCGTGAGCCACCGCTCCTGGCACCTGGATAATTTTTCAGTTTTTTGTAGAGGTGGTCTAACTGCGTTGCCCAGGGTGATCTTAAACTCCAACCCTCAGTTAATCTTCTGGCCTTGCCCTTCCAAAGTGCTAGGATTACTGGCATGAGCCACCATATGTGGCTTTTTTTTTTCAATAATGTATTTTCAATGTAACGGCTGTGATTTGAGCCATAGTACCAAAGTGTGATCAAAAGATTAAGTTTTTTCTTATATGCTAATTTTTTTTTTTTTTGAGACGGAGTCTTGCCCTGTCACCTGACTGGAGTGCAGTGACATGATCTCAGCTCACTGCAACCTCCACCTCCTGGGTTCAAGCAATTCTCTGGCCTCAGCCTCCTGAGCAGCTGGGACTATAGGCACGGGCCACCACACCTGACCAATTTTTGTGTTTTTAGTAGCGACGGAGTTTCGCCATGTTGGCCAGGCTGGTGTCTAACTCCTGACCTTGGGTGATCTGCCTGCCTCGGCCTCCCAAGTGCTGGAATTACAGGTGTGAGTCACTGTACCTAGCCAACTTAACGATTCTCTTATTAGGTAACTTCCATTTCCTTCTTAACTTTTTTACTGGTTCGTACAGTTGAAGAATTTGAACACGTAATATTAGTAATTTTGATTCAGTATACCCTTTAAAAATATTTCTGTTTACTTAGGCTCTGGGGTAAAGTCTGAAACTTGGGATATGAATCTTGACTCAGTAAAGGTATGTGATCATGGTAAATCCCATAACCTTGAGTTCTTGTTTTCTCATCTGTAAATTGGGAGAAATAATATCTCCCTCCCCTTTTCAAAAGATTGTAATGATTAAGTGGAATAGTGAAAGATAAAATACTTTGTAAACTTTCGAATGTTACGTAGTTTCTGAGGTGGTAGCATTACTCGTCTCTGTCCTGGGAAATGTACTTGACTTATGTCTTTGTGAACACAGCACAACAAGCATTTGTTATTTTTTATCAAAATTCTTGGTGCAAGCATTTAAAAATTTAAAAGTAGGGTTTTTTTTTGGGTTTGGTTCTGATTTTCCATTTTCATTATTTTTATCGGTTTCCGGTACACTTTTAGGTTATCACAGGGTATCGTGTAATTTTTTTTTCCAAAGTGTTGGGATTATAGGCCTGAGCCACTGCATCTGGCCCTTGTTTTTTATTTTTAAGCTTTGCCAACATCTGAGTTTCCCAACAATTGTGTTCTTTTTTTTTTGAGACAGAGTTTAGCTATTGTTGCCCCCAGGCTGGAGTGCAGTGGCACACCATCTTGGCTCACTGCAACCTCTGTCTCCCGGGTTCAAGCAATTCTCCTGCCTCAGCCTCCTGAGTAGCTGGGATTACAGGTGTCTACCACCATGCCCGGCTAATTTTTGTATTTTTAGTAGAGCCGGGGTTTCACCATGTTGGCCAGGCTGGTCTCGAACTCCTGACCTCAGGTGATCCGTCCACCTCGGCTTCCGAAAGTGCTAGGATTACAGGTGTGAACCACTGTGCCTGACCACAATTGTATTTTTAATTCATGTTAATATGTTATTATATTTAAAAAGGATTCTTTCTTACATTGTAGATAAAGAAATACGTAGAAGTTTTTTTTTCTTTTTTTTTTTTTGCGCCTCACATTTGAAAAGCCTTTTATGTATAGATTGTACTAGGACGTGGATCTAATGTCTTCACTCTTCATAAGTAGCAATTTGATTTAGTGAGAAAATATAGGCGTTTCAGTTTTTGAGTTTCCTTAAGAGTAAATTGTTTAGATGGGATGCCTGGTTTCTGTTGTGTTTTAGTGGTATTAAATCTTGAATACCAGGTCAGATTAACTGTTTTAGTTGGAGGAGCTAAGTTGAAACAAATATTTGGTCATCATAAGTTACAATTCATAAACACTTTAAAAATAAACCCTTTTCTTCAATTAACTATATATTGTCCTGGCATGGTGGCTCACGCCTATAATTCTTGTACTTTGGGAGGCCAAGATGGGGGGATTGCTTGAGCTCAGGAGTTTGAGATGAGCCTGGGCAACATGCAAAAACCCTGTCTCTACCAAAAATACAAAAATTAGCTGGGTGTGGTGGCATGCGCCTGTGGTCCTAGCTAATTGGAAGGCCAAGGTGGGTGGATCGCTTGAGTCCAAGAGGTGGTGGCTGCAGTGAGCTGAGATCCCACCACTGCACTCCAGCCTGGGTGAGAATGAGACCTTGCCTCAAAAAATAAAAGCTGCCTGTAATCCCAGCACTTTGGGAGGCTGAGGTGGGTGGATCATGAGGTCAGGAGGTTGAGACCATTTTGGCCAACATGATGAAACCCCGTCTCTACTGAAAAAAAAGTACAAAAAATTTGCCGGGCATGCTGGAGCATGCCTGTAATCCCACCTACTTGGGAGGCTGAGGCATGAGAATTGCTTGAACCCAGGAGGCAGAGGTTGCAGTGAGCAGAGATTGCGCCACTGCACTCCAGCCTGAGTGAAAGAATGAGACTCTGTTTCAAATAAAAAATAAAAATAAATAAATAAATAAAAGCTATGTATTTATCAAATAGAGAGTCTAGGCACAGAAAGAAAGTTTTCTCAGGCTTTCAGTGATATTGAAGGCTTTGTTCAGTTCATAAGGGCACCAGTATGAAATTAGCGTTCTGATAAGGACAATTGTAAGAAACCTCCAGTTGACCAAGTAGCCTTTGGAAACATACTGCCCATTATTCTTTCTGATTTTTCTCAGAATTTTTCGAGACAAAAGTCATTATCCCCTTCTATTCCAGAATCATATTTATGAGGTAGCTTAACTGCTATTCACCTGAAGCCTCAGCTGAGTGAAAAAGAACAACTAGTAATGATAAACTGAAGGAAAGACTAGTGGAATCTTGAGAAATAATAAAAGAAAAAAGAGAAGAAAAATGTTAACTGTTTTGATATTACAGATTAAGCTAACCACAGTACCTGATTTTTTTTTTTTTTTTTTTTTTTGAGATATAGTTTAGCTCTTGTTGCCCAGGCTGGAGTGCAATGGCATGATCTCAGCTCATTGCAACTTCTGCTTCCCGGGTTCAAGTGATTCTTCTGTCTCAGCCTCCCAAGTAGCTGGGACCACAGGCGTCCACCACTGCACCCAGCTAATTTTTGTAGTTTTAGTAAAGACAGGGTTTCACCATGTTGGCCAGGCTGGTCTTGAACTCCTGACCTCAGGTGATCCACCTGCCTCGGCCTCACAAAGTGCTGGGATTACAGGGTTGAGCCACTGCACCCAGCCTGAAAACTCGAGTTCTACTTAAGTAATTGTTGCTACATTTAAGAAAGAATGGGGAATTAAAAGGCTTTTTATCCTGTGTTTCTTTCTTTATTTTTTTTTTTTTTTTTTTTTTTGATAACGGAGTCTCACTCTGTCACCCAGGCTGGAGTGCAGTGGCACCATCTCAGCTCACTGCAACCTCTGCCTCCCGGGTTCAAGTGTTTCTCCTGCTGTAGCCTCCCGAGTAGCTGGGATTACAGGTACCTGCTACCATGCCTAGGTAATTTTTATATTTTTAGTAGAGATAGGTTTCACCATGTTGGCCAGGCTAGTCTTGAACTCCTGACCTCAAGTGATCTGCTTGTCTGAGCCTCCCAAAGTGCTGGGATTACAGGCGTGAGCCGCCACACCTGGCTATTCCTGTGTTTCTTTACAGGTCTAAAATTAGTTCTTAAAGGGCTTTGGTTTGGAGAGTTAATTTAAGTTTATACTTTTGCTTATTTTCTATAATCACATATTTTAGAAATAAAAAAAACTTAAAAATTATTATTTTTTGACATGGAGTCTCGCCGTTTCACCCAGGGTGGAGTGCAGTGGCTTAGTCATAGCTCACTGCAAACTCCCAACTCCTGGGCTCAAGTGATTCTCACGCTTTAGTCTCCCAAGTGGCTGAGATTAGAGGTGTGAGGCACTGTACTCAGTTAAAACTTCAAAAATATGTGAATCATTTGCTGTCTCCCTAATAGGCTGCTGTTGGGATTCTGGGCAGTAGTTATTGTAAAATCATTAATTTGAATCTTCAGTTTCCAATAAAAATTTTACATGCTAATCAGGGATTGAGAAGAGCACGAGAAACTCTGTTACCATCCTTAGTTGATAAATTTTAAGCAGAAGAAAAGGAACTGTTTCAGTTAGCTTGTCTTTGCCTCATTATTGTGGATTGATGTGTAATGAGTCTTTGATATAGTGAAAATAGCTTGTGGACGATGTATTTGTGGGCCTAAGGCGTTTTGCCCACATGTTGGGAACTGCTTTGTTAGTCCAGTATTTGAACCAATTGGGAGCTTTCTCTTCTCCCCTCTCCCCTCTCCCCTCTCCCCCCTCTTCCCCCTCTCTCCCACCTCTCTTTCCTCTCCCCCCTCTTTTGACAGAGTCTTGCTCTGTTGCCCAGGCTGGAGTGCAGTGGTGCGATCTTGGCTCACCACAACCTCCGTCTCCCAGGTTCAAGTGATTCTGCTGTCTCAGCCTCCTGAGTAGCTGGGACTACAGGCACGCACCACCATGCCCGGCTAATTTTTTGTATTTTTAGTAGAGACGGGGTTTCACTGTGTTGGCCAGTCTGGTCTCGAACTCCTGACCTCGTGATCTGCCCGCCTTGGCCTCCCAAAGTGCTGGAATTACAGGCTTGAGCCACGGTGCCTGGTCCTTTTTGTTTTTTAAAGTAGAGGTGGGGTTTCACCATGTTTGCCAGGATGGTCTTGATCTCTTGACCTCATGATCTGCCCGTCTTAGCCTTCTAAAGTGCTGGGATTACAGGCGTGAGCCACCATACCTGGCTGCATGGCAAGCTGTTTCATATGGAGTGTTGAACAAAGCAGAGTTGGGATACTTTCTACCTAGATTCTAAAGAGAAATCTCTGTTCTCGTTTGTGTATTCTGACTTGATCATTCAGTAGATATTTGTTTGGTAGCTGTCAGAGCACTCACTGAAAGTGTGTCCTGGGCTAAGCACTGAGGAATTGGAAATAAGACATAGCCTTTGCTTTGAAGAAACTTACAGTCCTAGCCTGGGCAACATAGCCAGACCCTGTCTCTACCAAAAAAAAAAAAAAAAAGCCTGGCATAGTGATGTGTGCCACTGTAGTTACAATTACGAGAGGCTAAAGTAGGAGGATGGTGTGAGGCCAGGAGGTTGAGGGTGCTGTGAGCTATGATTGCACCACTACACTCCAGCTTTGGTGAAAGAGTGAGACTCTATCTCTTAAAAAATAAATTGAAGAAACTTAAAGTCCTCATTGAGGAAACAGATATGTCAGAAGGTAAACAGGAATAAATAAGCACAGGGCCTATGAGAGCTCTGAGGAGGACCACTTAGAGGGTGAGTGGGAAAAGATTGAGAGGAATGAGGGAATTCAAAGGCTTCTTGGGGAAGGGGACTCCTCTAAACTGCATCTGGAAGGATCAACAAGCCATATGAAGGAGAGCAGTGGGATAAAGAGTATTCTGCTAGGAATCAGCACATACAGAGACTCAAGACAGTGAAAAATGACTTATTGGCAGAGCAAGGATTTGAAAAGAAGTGGACAGATAATCAGAGACCACAGGAAGGGTCTTATAAATCATGCTAAAAAGGCTGGACATAGTGGCTGACACCTGTAGTCCCAGCACTCCTCAGGTCAGGAGTTTGAGACCAGCCTGACCAATATGATGAAACCCCATCTCTACTAAAAATACAAAAATTAGCTGGCATGGTGGCATGCGCATGTAATCCTAGCTAGTTGGGAGGCTGAGACAGGCAAATTGCTAGAACCCAGGAGATGGAGGTTGCAGTGAGCCGAGATTGCACCATTGCACTCCAGCCTGGGCAACAAGAGCAAAATTCTATTTCAATAATAATAAATAAATAAACAAACCATGCTAAAAAGCTGGGCTGTCACTCAACTGACAGTGCGAAGCTGTAGTGAGAAGCTGACAGAAGACATCAAAGCTGTAGGCTAGGGAATGACTGGTCAATTTGTGTTTGAGAAGGACCCTTCTGAAAACTTGTTAGGAGGGAGGGTTGGGTTATATATTTGTAGTGAGTAGTTCAAATCCAAGATTGATACGTGAACTAGTTTTTTACTTGGGACTTTTAAATGGATTTTACATACTTTTCATAAGGATGACTTTTCAGATTACCTTTTTATCTCCAGTTTTCCAAATAGGTATAAGAAAGCTTATATCTAGGTAAATTCCCATGACTGTCATCCACTCTGCGTTTAAAATATATGTATACATATATATTTTTTTTTTGAGAAAGGTCTTGCTCTATTTTCTAAGCTAGAATACAGTGGTGTGATCATGGCTCACTGCATCCTCGACCTCCTGGGCTTGAGAGATCTTCTCACCTAAGCCCTCTGAGTAGCTAAGACCACAGGTGTGCACCACCACACTTGGCTAATTAATTTTTTTTTTTTTTTTTTTTTTTTTTTGCTGGGTGCAATGGCTTATACCTGTAATCCCAGCACTTGGGGAGGCCAAGGCAGGTGGATCACCTGAGGTCAGGAGTTCAAGACTAGACTGACCAATATGGTGAAACCCCATCTCTACTAGAAATACAAAAAAATTAGCCAGGCATGGTGGCATGTGCCTGTGGTCCAGCTACTTGGGAGGCTGAGACAGAACTGCTTGAACCCGGAGGCAGAGGTTGCAGTGAGCCGAGATTGCACCACTGTACTCCACTGGGTGACAGAGCGAGACTCTGTCTCAAAAAAAAAAGTTTTTTTTTTTTTTTTTTTTTTTTTTTTTTTGGATATGGGTGTCATTATTTTGCCCAGCTGTTCTCAAACTCTTTGGCTCAAGTGATCCTCCTGCCTAGGCCTCTTAAAGTGTTAGGATTTCCGGTGTGAGCCACTGTGCCTGGCCTATATATTTTTATTTTAATTTTTGAGATAAAGTTTCACTCTGTTGCCCAGGCTGGAGTGCAGTGGCGTGATCTCAGCTCACTGCAGCCTCTGCCTCCCAGGTTCAGGTGATTCTCCTGTCTTAGCCTCCCGAGTAGCTGGGATTATAGGCACCTGCCACCACGCCTAGGTAATTTTTGTGTTTTTAGTAGAGACGGGGTTTGTCTGTGTTGGCCAGGCTGGTCTTGAACTCCTGACATCAAGTGATCTGCCTGCCTTGGCCTCCCAAAGTGCTGGGATTATAGGCATGAGCCCACTGCACCTTGCTGGCCTATATATTTTAAAAATACATTTCTGGTTTCAGTTTCAGCCTTTGTTTACAGTTAGTGAATGGTTATTAGCAGGATTGTAGTAGATAGTTTATAAGTGAGTAAAATTGAGGCATATTATTTCAATACTCAAATAATGAGACAATAGTGAAAGTACCTGCTCATCAAAAGGTACAGCATCTTTTATCATAGTGCAAAAGAGATATGTAGATGGAGTGATACATATAGATACATAGCATATATCTGCATCTCCTTATTAATAGTTCAGCTAGAATTTGAAATATTAGGTTAAATTGGCTGCCTTTGAATGAAAAAGGAACTTATCTATTTGTACTCAGGGTATAAAACTCAGATTAACCATTGGTTATGAAACCAGAAAGCATTTAGGAGGTGTATTTCAGTTTAGTCCTTCACTGGAAACCAAAACTTTGAAAAATATATTTGGAGGGGAGTCCATTTATGACAGAAGGATTCTTTTTTTTTTTTTTCTGAGACAGAGTCTCGCCCTTGTCACCCAGGCTGGAGTACAGTGGTGCGATCTCGGCTCACTGCAACCTTCGCCTCCTGGCTTTAAGCAATAATCCTGCCTCAGCCTCCCAAATAACTGGGACTATAGGTGCCCGTTACCACGCCTGGCTAATTTTGTATTTTTACTAGAGACGGGGTTTCACCAGGTTGGTCAGGGTGGTCTCAAACGCCTGACCTCAGGTAATCCACTCACCTTGGCCTCCCAAAGTGCTGGGATTACAGGCATGAGCCACTGTCCACAGCTAACAGGATGATGATGATGATGATGATTATTATTATTATTTTAAATAGAGATGGGGTTTCACTGTTTTGGTCAGGCTGGTCTCAAACTCCTGACCTCAGGTGATCCACCTGCCTCGGCCTCCTAAAGTGCTGGGATTACAGGTGTGAGCCACCGTGCCCGGCCCAGAAAGATTCTTAAAGATGAACTTCTTTGACTCAGAAGTGAAACTGAATTGAAAATGCTCAGAACCAGACCAATAGATAATTTTATAGAATGTTGGAGATTGTTTTGCCTTTCTGGCTCTCACAAAAAAGGTTAGTGATTCATACTGTACCTGCATATTTTTTATTTCTTTCTCTTAAATAGTTAATAGCATTGTGTAATTTTAAAAAAATATGTCCTTGACTTTTTTTGTTGTTATTGAAAGCACTTTTTCCTGTGTTTGAGCATGTATAACATTAGTGGTCTATGTAGAGACTTTGGTTATTGTAACCAGAGGCACATTCCTAGGCAAGAATGGTTTTTGAATGTTCCGTTATCCTGTTTCTAGTCAGACATCTTCAGAAATGAGCAAATTCCATTAAACCAGTAACCCTGATTTTAGTGGATATGCACTTATACCAGTTCTGCTTTGAGAAGAGAGGTAGTTCACTGTGCTTTAGGAGCTGCTAGCTAAGTCTGGTGCTTCTTAATTTTTAACTAAGAAAAATGAGTCTTGCTGACAGTAGGTAGTTTTTAATGGCCTGTGAAACCCAACAGCATGTTCAGCAATGTAAACCATAGTAACTGTCTTTTGCTGGCTTCACTGTTGTCTGAAGTGTAACGAAAACGCTTCTCAGCCAGGTTCGGTGGCTCACACCTATAATCCCAGCATTTTGGGAGGCCAAGGTGGGAGGATCACCTGAAGTCAGGAGTGAGAGACCAGCCTGGCCAACATGGTGAAATCCCATCTCTACTAAAAATAGAAAAATTAGTCTGGTGTGGTGATACATGCCTGTGATCCCAGCTACTCGGGAAGTTGAGGCAGGAGAATCACTTGAACCTGGGAGGTGGAGGTTGCAGTGAGCCGAAATCGTGCCATTGCACTCCAGCCTGGGCTACAAGAGCAAGACTCTGTCTCAAAAAATAAAAAGAAACTGCTTCTCACAAATGACTCACCTGCTGAGTCATCTTCCAGTTCCCAAACAACCATAGTATCCAGCATTATTGAATGCTAGGACTTGAGAATAAAGAATCTAACCAGAATCTTAGAATGTGAGAATTATAATGGATAATGGAAATCCTTTAACTCACTTCCTTCTCAAATGGCCTCAGCTATCAGAAAGAAATGTCACTGTGATAGCTGTCATGGTAGATCGTTAAAAGAATTAGTGATAGTGCTATTCAGAATGCCGTTAGAATCTCCTGGATGAATGAGAACTTTTGTCTGTCTAAGAGTCTTTGAGATACAGACTTTTTAGCTTCCCTTCAAAAATGACACATTCTGAAAGTGGCTGAAAGCTACTGGTTGTAGGGGCAGCACACATCATTGCCTCCTAATACACTTCAGGAGGACTGTGGGAAGAAGTAAAAATAAAGAGTGGCCATTGTCTCTGAAAATTTTCTAATCTAATTAGAAAATAGATTTGAGAGAGGAGGGAACTTTGGAGCATTTATGAATCAATTTGTGATTATTAAAAAAATTTTTTTAGAGACAGGGTATTGTTTTGTTTCCCAGCTTGGAGTGCAGTGGCTATTCACAGATCCAGGCATAGCTTACTGCAACCTCGAACTCCTAGTCTCAAGCCATCTTCCTGCCTCAGGATCCTGAGTTGCTGGGATGACAGAGTGTGTACATCATGCCTGGCTTAAATGGATCTGTTACCTATGTATGATTTTGTAACATCATGCATTGGTTATTTGGAAGATTATATGATTATGCATCACTTATTTGGAAGATACATTAAGTTATGTAAATTTTCTAAATGTTGATTTATTATATGGCATAAAATCATGTTATTAATAGTTAATATCACTATGAACTCATAAGAAAAGTTTTTGGGAAGCTCTCTAGGTCATGGTAGTAGATACCAGCTCACTGTGACTTGTAAAGTGTGTAAAGTTAATTGAAGTTGCATTCGGAACCAGTCTGTGGGTTGAAGGGAAATGGATTTCACTTTTATAGAGAAGCTTCATGTTGAAGGCCCTGTAATTGGGTATTTTATTTTTCTGATTCCTTTTTTTTTTTTAGTGTTAGCAAGTTAGATTCCATCTAAGGAGTACATAACCAAACGTATTTGGCCTTTTCAAATTTGTTAACCCAAAGATTTTTTTTTAAATTTAATTAAATTAATTTTTTTAGAGGCAGGATCTCGCTCTGTTGCCCAGGCTGGAATACAGTGGCATGGCCTTGGCTTACTGCAGTACCGACCTTCCAGGCTCAAGCAATCCTTCCGCCTCAGCCTCCAGAGTAGCTGGGACTATAGGCATGTGCCACCATACTCAGCTAACTCTTGAATTTTTTTGTAGGGATGTGGTTTTAGCTCAGGCTGATATTGAACTCCTAAGTTCAAGATTAAGAGTTCAAGCAATCCATCTGCCTTGACCTCCCAAAGTGTTGGGATTATAGGCATGAGCCACCATGCCTAGCCGAAAGAAATTTCTGTGGTGGAATGTATTGTGTACTTCTGAAGTTGCCGGGTTTTTCTAGGTGCTTGGTTCTCTGTCAGTTATAGATCTAGGATTCTTTAGAACTTCTTCTGAGCCTTTTAGTCCCTCCATTCTCCAGTCTGAAGCTAGACCTTAGAACTGGCTGATTAGAGTCCTGGATCAGTCTTACCTCATGGAATTGGTTTCATTTTTTCCCCAGGCTTAGCCACTGTCTTCTTTTTTTTTGAACTTAAGTCTATTTTACTAAACTAGTATCTAGAGTGAGACAGAGACTAGGATGAATCACTTTTTCCAAGTGGAGTGGGTGAGACAATTTGACCTACGATTTTGTTTCTTGTGCTCCTAGGTCGTATAACAGAAACTGGACTGTTGTTGTATTAAATTTTGTTAATATTCTAAGAGATTTTTTTTCCAGCATATATTCAAGGATTACCTTGAAATTAGCCCTGTTCTTTTTTTTTTTTTTTAATACAGTTTACTTTTATAGAATTGTACTTTGAAAGTTGGTATTCAAATAAAAGTCTAATTGTTCTCATGTCATCTTTGATGATAAGTAAACCTTTTGAAACATGCTAAAGGCCTAGTAATAATGTTGGGCAAATTACAAGCTATATATGCATTCAAATACTATATAACCATTGAAAATGTTGTAGAAACATTTTGTTCTTATGTCATCTTTCATGATAGTAAACCTTTTGATACGTGCTAAAGGCCTAGTAATAGGACGTTGTGCAATTTACAGGCTATATATGCAAATTGCAGGCTATGTGACCATTAAAATGTTGTAGAAACATTTACTGACATAAAAAAGTACACATTTTCTCTGAGGAAGTCTGCTGAAAATAGTATGTATATTCAAATTTTATTTAAAAAGTATATTAGGAAAAAGTGCTTGATTATAAAACAGTGTTCATATGGTTACTGGTTGCTGGTGAGATTAGGTCATTTGGTTTCTTTCTGTATAAGTGATATTTTGTTTAACTACTTTAATTATTATTATTATTATTATTTTGGAGACGTAATCTTACTTTGTCACCCAGGCTGGATTGTGGTGGTGCGAGTCTGGCTCACTGCAACCTCTGCCTCCTGGGTTCAAGCATTTCTCCTGCCTCAGCCTCCCCAGTAGCTGGGATTACAGATATGTGCCACCATGCTCAGCTAATTTTGTATTTTTAGTAGAGGTGGGGGTTACACCATGTTAGCCAGGCTGATCTTGAACTCCCAGCCTCAGGCGATCCACCTGCCTTGGCCTCCCAAAGTGCTGGGATTACAATCGTGAGCCACCACGCCCAACCTGAGCCAATGCGCCCAGCCTGTTATTTTTATAATTAGGAAAGTAAAGCTACTTCTATTTTGGAAAATGAAATCAAATTAAAATTGGACTCTCTCTGAGCTCTTCATTCAGTAAAGATTAAATTATATTACTTTAAGAGAGTGAAGAGCAATTTAAAATGCATTTAGATTTTCAGCAGGATTCAAGGGAGTTTTTGTCATTAACTGTTAGTTGAGTAGAAACTAAACTCATTAAGCATTGTGTTCCCCATGCTGTTTAATCTTGGTTTTAGCACAGTATCAGTGTAGTGGCGATCTCACATGGTGATGAATCAGGTTTCCTCAAATTTTTCATGACACCATGAAAAACAATTTAAAGTACTTGAATATAGACATCTTTTTTTTCCTAAAGCCTTATTTTTAATGACATGGGATATTATTGCAACATATTTTATGATGTCTTATTCATTGTTATTTTTGTTAAAGAGTTTCCATTTTAAAAGTCCTTTGCCAACTTGTCCTTGCTGTCCTGGCTTTCATCTGGGACTGCAGCAGGGCTGAGCCAAAAATGGCTGCTGCTACAGCAGGGGCAGACATAGTATAGGACTTGACTGCTGTGATTCCTGTGAAGAAACAGAAGGAAAAGCTTAGGGAGAATTCCATGGCTCAGGATTCTCTTGATGGTGGTGGCTACAAGAATTGGGCTTTTCTTGTGGAAGAATTTCCATACGGTAGCTTCTGCTGTTTGGACGGAATTCCGCTGAGTTTTGGGATTTATAGCCTTAGTGGGGATCCACCCATTCTCTGCAGTAGAAGAAATCTTAGCTGATGCTGTCATTCACTGAGCAGGATTGGCTATCTTCAGAAAGCAGCAAGGCTTACCTGTCTGTGTCAGTTGATGACAGAGAAATGTCCAGAATGGTAGTGATTTCTAGCTTGGTGGGTGAATATACTTAAACGCAAATTATCTCTCAGGGAGGGAGTGGGTGGCATATAGTAGAGAATTAAAAAGGTCTTCCCTTTCGTGCAGCTTGTGTGAGGAATACTGTTGCATATCAAAAATCAGCTTTTTTAAGGTGAAAGATGGGGAGTGGTTTGAGTAGGGAATTAAAGTTGCTGTATGTGCTCTTTGGACCACTCTCAAGAGGAAATACACTGCCATTTGGATGGGGGTAAGTTTGTGTCTGAGTTCCTGTCCTTTCTGCCTGTAAGTAGAGATAGGCATGATATAAAAACACCAGAATCTGCTGCTTAGCAACCGGTAAGATACCGTATATCTGTATAGGCAGTAATGCAGTACTTCATTTCTGTTTCAGTGTGATGAAGAGAAAAAGCTTTTTTGCTTAAGAAACAGAAAAGCCCCTATTCTCTATAAAAGCCATATGTAATCATTGTGGAAAATACAGGAAAAAAAAAAAACAAAAACAGAACAGCATTATACTCATAACTCTAACTCATTGATGTATTTTGATAAATTTCCTTGGAGGAATTTTTTGTTTGTATATGTATACATATTTATATACACATGGGTTGCCATATATGTGTTTATATATATGTACACACATTTGTGTAGCTGCAAATCATACTGTAAATTAACTTCGTATAATTTTTCCTATTTAACATATTGATATATTTACATTTCTTCCCTTATTTTAGAGAGTCTCTGTCACTCAAGCTGGAGTACAGTGGCATGATCATAGCTCACTGTAACCTCTAACTCCTGCCTCAGTTTACCAAGTCGCTGGGATTACAGGCATGAGCCCCTCCACCTGGCCAGTGTAGTCACATTTCAATAAACATTCTGAAGGTATCTTTAACAGCTTTATAATAGATACATGACTGTGTCACAGTTTATTGAAAACACATTTCTTATTGCTTTTTTTTCCCCCCCTTTTTTTTTGACACGAGGATCTTGTTGTGTTTCCTAAGCTGGCTTTGAACTTCTGGCTGTCCTCCCTCTCAGCCTCTCAAGTGGCAGGGATTACAGACATGCACCATTTACTGGATTTTTAAGTTAACAATTTTGCTATTGAAAGGAATGCTGAGACCAGGCAGGGTGGCTCCTGCCTGTAAAAACTACCACTTTGGGAGGCCAAGGTGGGCATATTGCTTTAGGCCCAGGAGTTCAAGACCAACTTGGGCAACATAGCAAGACCTTGTCTCTGTGAAATTAAAAAAAATAAATTAGTGAGGTATAATGTAGTGTGCCTGTAGCCCTAGCTACTTGGCACAATCTCGGCTCACTGCAACCTCTGCCTCCTGGGTTCAAGTGATTCTCCTGTCTCAGCCTCCTGAGTAGCTGGGACTGCAGGTGCACGCCACCATGCCCAGCTAATTTTTGTATTTTTAATGGCGACAGAGTTTCACCATGTTTGGCCAGGATGGTGTCCATCTCTTGACCTCATGATCTGCCCTCCTTGGCCTCCCAGAGTGCTCAGTTTACAGGCGTGAGCCACTGCACCTGGCCTGCATTTCTTTTATTACTTGTAAGGTTTATTTTTACCCCTTGTTTACTAGGTTTCTTTCCAGTTTAAAAATTATTTGTTCATATCCTAGACTCGTATTTTTTTGAGATTTTGATTTAGGTTGAAAACTTAGCAAAATAATGCATGTGTTTTATAAATAATACAAATTGTATAGAGTTATTTATTTATTTTTGAGACAGAGTCTTGTTCTATCACCAGACTGGAGTGCATTGGCGTGATCTCGGCTCACTTCAACCTCTGCCTCCCAGGTTCAAGCGATTCTCCTGCCTCAGTCTCCTGAGTAGCTGGGACTACAGGCATGCGCTGCAACACCCAGCTAATTTTTGTATTTTTAGTAGAAATGGGGTTTCACCATGTTGACCAGGATGTTCTCCATCTCTTGACCTTGTGATCCGCCTGTCTTGGCCTCCCAAAGTGCTGGGATTACTGGCGTAAGCCACCACGCCCAGCCAGTTATATAGATTTATACCTTCATATGATGTATTTTAAAATGGGAAATACTCTTTTCACTTATACTCTCATCATTAAAGGTTATCACCATTGACAGTTTGGTGTGTCTGTTCTTAAGACCTTTTTTTGGGCGTTTACAAATAAAGAAGAAGAGGGAGAGAGAGAAAAACTAAGGTTTTAGAGGATGGACTTGAGCTGGACTCTGGTTTGTGTCCTAACTGCTGGAAATGTGAAGTATGACCTTGGTGGACTTAAGAGTCCCACCTCTCTTGGTTTAATGCTGTATGTCTTGGGAAAGTGATTTAACCTCTTTGTGCTCCTGTATCCTCATGTTTGCAGAGAGTGGTAGTTACAGACTCTGGTGTCTTGAGTTGTGAGGATTAAATTAGTTAGTACATTTAAAATGCTTAAAATAGTACCT
The DNA here is from genome assembly GCA_963573385.1 of Cacajao melanocephalus. Classification (NCBI taxonomy): domain Eukaryota; kingdom Metazoa; phylum Chordata; class Mammalia; order Primates; family Pitheciidae; genus Cacajao; species Cacajao melanocephalus. The sequence continues at coordinate 29,493 of CAUYLG010049900.1, forward strand.
CAAAACCAGTGTTATATAGTAATATAGGTATGGTAGTTGCTATTACTATTATTGTTGTATTACATTACTGTATAAAAAGAATATAAGTAGGATGATGATACTGCCCATGCTTAGTGACTGCTTATTCATGTATCATATAAATCTTTGCCACGTCAATACATACAGACCATTGTGTAGTCTAGTTGTACTATTTTTTTTCCTATTTATGGATAGTAGTGTCATTTTTAAGGAATATTTTGGTATTAAAGTTGTAGTGCATATCCTTGTACATATATTTTTGTGTATGTTTTTTAGTAGAATGGAGTCCTATAAATAGAATTGCTGAATTGAAAAGTATGTAAATAAAAAAGCAACAAATTGACAGTCACTTTTTTAATACCAAGAACTTTTGTTTCTGCTGCTTTTTTTGGGGGGCGGGGTGTAGCAATTGTACCTTATTTTATGACTTAAAACATTTTTTTTTGAGACAGAGTCTTGCTCTGTACCCAGGCTGGAGTGCAGTGGCATGATCATGGCTCACTGCAGCCTTAGCCTCCCGGGCCAAAGTGATCATCCCACCTCAGCCCCCCCGAATAACTAGGGACTATAGGTGTGTGCCACCATGCCCGGCTAATTTTGTTTATATTTTGTAGAAGTGAGGTCTCACAATGTTGCCCAGGCTGGTCTTGAACTCCTGGGTTCAAGCAGTCTTCCCGCCTCAGCCTCCCGTATTTTATGACTGTTAATTACAAATCTTTTCAAAGATACTAATTTGAAATTAAATCTTTTCCTATTCTGTGCACCATCTCTCTCCTCTGGGAGATCTCCTCTTTGTTCTTTACTTTATTAATATCTGGTGATTAGTAGTTTCTATTCATAGTTATGAATGAAGGATGAGGTCTTCCATTGATATTTTTTGGTTGTCTGTAGGGAATTTAAATAATTTTTTAAATGAAAATATTGTTAAAAAGGTCAAAATACCTATGTTAATTCATGTTAAGTTTGCATTATGGTCAGTTTTTTATATTTATGTTTTATATTTATGTTTTGTAGAGTGGAGTTTCTCATACAGCATGTTTTCCAAATGTATTTTAGTTGTGATTTTGGACCTATATCGTCTCCTCAAAAAAATAGATACCATTGTATCTTTTTTTAGAAGTGGACTAGAAATGGAAATTCTGGAATTTCCTTTTTTTTTTTTTTTTTTTTTAGTTGGAATATCGCTCTTGCCCCGGCTGGAGTGCAGTGGCGTGATCTCTGCTCATTGCTACCTCTGCCTCCTGGGCTCAAGTGATTCTCCTGCCCCAGCCTCCCGGGTAGCTAGATTACAGGTACCCACCCCCGTGCCCAGCTAAATTTTTGTATTTTTAATAGAAATGGGGTTTTGCCATGTTGGCCAGGCTGGTCTTGAACTCCCGACCTCAGGTGATCCACCTGAGGCTGATCTGCCTCAGCCACCCAAAGTGCTGGGATTATAGGCATGAGTCACCATGTTTGGCCAAAATCCTGAAATTTCTAAAATAACTATATCTTTAGGGAACTTACCAGCTTTTGAAGAGTTTGGGTTTGCCTTTTATTACAATTATTGCATTGGTAGTAGTAGTATTTTATAGACTTTGTGGTGTGAAATGAAAAATTCCTGGTGATTATTACTTTTTCTTATCCCAGTTATTGAATTACTGTTGTCACCATCTACTATGTAATTTTATTTTATTCTTTTTTTGAGATGGAGTTTCACTCTTGTTGCCCAGACAGGAGTTCAGTGGCATGATCTTGGCTCATGCAACTTTGGCCTCCCTGGTTCAAGCGATTCTCCTGCCTCAGCTTCCTGAGTAGCTGGGATTACAGGCATGTGCCACCACGCCCAGCTAATTTTTAATTTTTATTTTTAATAGAGACCAGGTTTTACCATGTTGGCCACGCTGGTCCCCAACTCCTGACCTCAGGTGATCTGCCCGTCTTGGCCTCCCAAATTGCTGAGATTACAGGCATATGCCTGGCCAATTTTAATATTTTTAAAAGTTAAAATTACCTTTCTGATTTACATATCATTTGTTATTGAAATTAACCATTATAACCATGTGTTTGCCCTTCATTTACTGTACTTTATAAAATTTTTTGAGTCAGGGTCTCGCTCTTTTGCCCAGGCAGGAATGCAGTGGTGCTGTCATGGCTCACTGCAGCTTCAGCCTCTTGGGCTCAAGCCATCTTCCTGTCTGAGCCTCCTGATTAGCTAAGACTACAGGTGCATACCACTGTGCTGGCTAATTAAAAAAATTTTTTTTTAGAAACTGGGTCTCACTGTGTTGCTCAGACTGGTCTGCAACTCCTGGGCTCAAGTAATCCTCCCACATTTACTTCTCAATTTTTTTTTTTTTTTTTTTTTTTTTGAGACAGAGTCTCACTATATTGCCCAGGCTGGAGTGCAGTGGTACAATATTGGCTCACTACAGCCTTGAATTCCTGGGCTCAATCAATCCTTCTGCCTCAGCTTTCTTTGTAGCTAGGACTACAGGCCTGTGCCCATCACAATCAGCTAATATAAAAAAAATTTAAAAATATTTTTTGTAGTGATGAGGTCTTGCCGTGTTGCCTAGGATGGTCTCAAACATTTGACCTCAAGTGATCCTCTTGGCCTCCCAAAGCACTGGGATTGCAGATACGAGCCACCACACCCAGACTATTTTATGTAATTTTTAGCCTTTCAGACTTTTGTGATATTGGCTGGATTTTGTCATAGGGATTTGTATGTAACCAAATTTTATTCTTAACATTGACTACTAGATAACTGGATGGTTTCGGTGAGACTTTACCATTCCTGGGTTCCACCTCCTGGGTTCAATATTATGTTTTCCTTAAGGGAAATCACAATGTATATACATTTATAATTTTGTTTCAAATGATTCCATTTGTCAAAACATTTGATTTTGTTTCAGATGAATTCCATTCGATAAAACATGAATCATAGCTAGGCGGGGTGGCTCAAACCTGTAATCCCACCGAGTTAGGAGGCTGAGTAGGAGTATCGTTTGAGGGTACATGTTTGAGACCAGCCTGGGAAACATAGTAAGACCAAGTCTCTTAAAAAAAAAAAAAAAACTGGACAAGAGGTATATTGGTCAGGATCATTGGTTTTGGAAGATAGAACAAAACTTGAGAGTTAAGCCCTAGGGTGTTTTTTCCTAGGCTCTGGTTTTGCTTGAAGTAGTCATGTGATCTTTGGCAATTCTCTTAATGTAACTTGGTTTCCTTGTCTGTATGAGAGAGTTTATGATACCCTTTTTTTTTTTTTTTTTTGAGATGAAGTCTTGCTCTGTCGCCAGGCTGAAGTATAGTGGCGTGATCTTGGCTCACTGCCACCTCCCCCTCATGGGTTCAAGTGATTCTCTTGCTTCAGCTTCCCAAGTAGCTGATACTACAGATGTGTGCCACCAGGCCCAGCTAATTTTTTGTTTTTTTAGTAGAGACAGGGTTTCACCATGTTAGCCAGGGTGGTCTTGATCTCCTGACCTTGTGATCTGCCTGCCTTGGCCTCCCAAGGTGCTGGGATTACAGGCGTCAGGCACTGTTCCCAGCCAGTTAATGATATCTTACAAGTTGTTACGAGGATTACATGAACTCTCTATACAAAATACCAAAAACACTGATAGGCATATGGTTGGTACTCAATAAATAATGGCATAATGTTTTTTGTTTTTTGTTTTTTTGCTGTGTAGCCCAGGCTGGTCCTAACACCTAGGCTCAAGCATTCCTCCCACCTTGGCCTCCCAGAGTGCTAGGATTAGAGGCATGAGCCACCACCTCTGACCAAGAAACAATGCTATTATTATTCTGCCCAGCATAAAACAAAAATCATTTTCTGGAGAATTACTATTTAACAAGGCACACGCTTATCAGTACTTGCTTTAGCTCTTCTAGTGTTCTGCTGTGTTGATACTTGTGACGAAGATCTGCATAGTTTGAGAACCCTCTATTTCAAGGATTAGGAGGTAGAAAACTTAACGAGAAAGCAATCTGACCTGGTAAAATGCACCTTGATGGCCTTTTTGAAAGATGGGACTCATTCTTTTTCTTTTACTGGCTTATAATCTATTATTAAAATTTACTTTATGACCTGAGACAAAGACATTTTACTATTTAGGCCCAGATAAACGTTGTTAAACCTGTCTCCTACCCAGAGTGTACCAAGGTGCTTTTATTTCTTGAGAGTCCTGTTGTATTTCATCCATAAAAATGATTGAAGCAGGGCCAGGAACCAGTCACTCATGCTTGTAAGTCCAGCACTTTGGGAGGCCAAGGTGGGAGGATTGCTTGAGGCCAGGAGTTTGAGACCAGCCTAGGCAACAGAGTGAGACCCCCATCTCTCCCTCCTCCAAAAAAAAAAAGGGTGGTGGTGTGCTCCTGTAGTGTTAGCCTGCAGTTCTAGCTACTCAGGAAGCTGAGGTGGGAGGATCCCTCAAGGGGTTTCCTCAAGATTGAGGCTAGAGTGAGTTATGATTGTTCCAGTGCACTTTAGCTTGCACAACAGTGAGACTCTGTCTCTAAAATAAATAAATAAATAAATAAATAGATTGAAGCAGATAACTGATAACTGTTATCGTTATGGGAGGGATGTTATCTCCCAAAGGTTACTCACAGATACTTGGAATTAATTTTTGGAGCTCTATTTGTATTATCAGTGCTCTCTTAAAACATGAAATTGCTTGCATCAAGAAAATGGAAGCCACAGGGAGAAAAACATGAAATTGCTTCATTTTGTTATTTGCTTTCTTAAAAATGTTTTGGGCCTGGCATAGTGGGTCATGCCTATGATTCTTGAGGCTAGGAGTTCGAAACCAGCCAGGGCAACTTAGGGAGACCTCATTACTAATATAAATAATTTTTTTCTTTTTTTTTTTGGAGACAGAGTAATCCTCTGTCACCCAGGCTGAAGTGCAGTGATGTGATCTTGGCTCATGGCAGCCTCTGCCTCCTAGGTTCAAGTAATACTGGTGTCTCAGCCTCCTGAGTAGCTGAGACTACAGGTGCGTGCCACCACACCCAGCTAATTTAAAAAATATTTTTAGTAGAGATGGGGTTTTGCTGTATTGGCCAGTCTGGTCCTGAACTCCTTGCCTCAGGTGATTTGCCTACCTTGGCCTCCTAAAGTGTATAAAGAAAAATTTTTCAAAAATATTTTATACACTTAATAATTGTTTGTTATAATGAATTTTATTTATTTTGTGCTAAGGAAGAAATAGATGTATCTTACTGTACATTATAGACATACGTTAGTAAGTGGAATTCCCTGTAGTTTCACACCTCCTTAGTTCACTGAAGTGTTTCTCTAGACTTTCTATGCCCGTTACAACATTTTAAACTTTAACTGAAATGTTGTATACTCGTTTTATTTATTTACTTATTTATTTGAGATGGAGCCTCACTTTGTTGCCTAGGCTGGATGGAGTGCAGTGGCACGATCTCGGCTCACTGCAACCTCTGCCTCCCGGGTTCAAGCGATTCTCCTGCGTCAGCCTCCAGAGTAGCTCGGACTGTAGGCATGCACCACTATGCCCGGCTATTTTTGTGTTTTTAGTAGACAGGTGGTTTCACATGATGGCCAAGCTGGTTTCGAACTCCTGACCTGAAGTGATCTGCCCGCCTTTGCCTCCCAAACTGCTATGATTACAGGTGTGAGCCACTGTGTCTGGCCTGGGTTATAGTATTTTTTCTTTCTTTTCTTTTTTCTGAGACGGATTCTTGCTGTGTCGCTCAGGCTTGAGTGCAGTGGTGCGATATCAGCTGACTGCAGCCTCCACCTCCTGGGTTCAAGTGTTCTCCTGCCTCAGCCTCTCTAGTAACTGGGATTACAGGGGTGTACGACCACACCCAGCTAATTTTTGTATTTTTAGTAAAGACGGGGTTTCAACATGTTGGTCAGGCTGGTCTTGTACTCCTAACCTCAAGTGATCTGCCCACCTTGACCTCCCAGAGTGCTAGGATTACAGGCATGAGCCACTACACCCAGCCTGTTTTTTCTTTTTAATATAATTTAGTAACAGTTTTATGTTTCTGTAATATGTATCTATTTCTATTTTTTAGAAATGACTATAATTACTTATGGATGCTGCTTTATTTTTATTCAGTTCTTTCTAATATACTTGAGTTATTTCTTTTTTTTTATATTATGAACTGTGCTGCACTGAACATTTTTATACAACTTTTTTTTACTTGGATGGATATTTTTGGGATAAATTATAGAAGTAGATCAAAATGTGTGAAGGGAAGTATGTCAGAGTATGAAGTAAGTAAAAAGGTTGTGGAAATTAAGTGTTAGCTGTTACGAGTTTTAAATAGTTTGGTTCCTGATTCCATTTAGATCTTTATTGTTTTTCTTCTTTCTTATTTATATTTACTTTGTATTATTTTGCTTTGCTTCATGTATTCTATTTAGCCACTTTAAAAAAACTTAACTTTTGAGTAGACAGGGTCTCACTCTGCCACTCAGGCTGGAGTGCAGTTGTACAGTCTCAGTTCTCTGCAACCTCCACCTCCCAGGCTCAAGCGATCCTCCCACATCAACCTCCTGAGTAGCTGGGACTGCAGACACACGCTACCACAATGGCTGATTTTTGTATTTTTTTTAGAGTCAGGGTTTCGTCATGTTTCCCAGGCTGGTCTCAAACTCCTGGGCTCAAGTAGTCCACCCACTGTAACCTCTCAAAATGCTGGGATTACAGGCATGAGCCATTATGCCTGGCCGTTAGTCACTTTAAAAATTCTAATACATTCCCCCCGCCCTCGAGAGGAGATGAGGTCTAACTCTGTTGCCTAGGCTGGTCCTAAGTGCTTGGACTCAAGTGATTGTCCTGCCTCAGCCTCCAGAGTAGCTTTCTGTTTCAGTAATATATATCTATCTCCATTTTTTAGAAATGACTGAGATTATAGGCACATGCCACTGTGCCAGGCTAAATCTTCTTTATAAAAAAATTAGGGAAATATTATTTCTGTGGTACTGATTAGAAATATTTTATTGAGACATGGTCTTTCTCTGTTGCCTAGGCTGGGTGGAGTACAGTGGCACAATCACAGCCCACTGCAGCCTCGATTTCCCAGGCTCAAGTGATTCTTCCACCTCAGCTTCTGTTGTAGCAGGGACCACAGGCCCACACCGCCATGACTGACTAATTTAAAAAAATTTTTGGTAGAGTCAAGGTCTCACTATATTGCCTGGGCTAGTCTTGCTTAGGTTCAAACGATTTTCCTGCCTTGGCTTCCCAAAGTGTTGGGATTACAGGCATGAGCCACTGTGCCTGGCCTAATTAGACATTTTTAAAAACCTTTTTCTGTTCCTTGCACTGTTTCTCTCCTACATGGTTGGATCTGTTTTTTGTCTTGTTTCTTCACTTTCTTAATGTAAAATAGCATATTGTAGTATTGTAATCACTGAGTAAGCAGGATCTTTTTTTTTTTCTCTTAGTGGGAAAAAAAATAAAAAGTTCTTTTGAAATAAAAATCTTTTTCCATACTTCTTTTTTATTTTATTTTTATTTTTTTATCTTTTTATTTTTGAAAGAAAGAAAAAGGAAAGAAAGTGAGAGTGAAAGAAAGAAAAAAAAGAATGTAAGAGAGAAAGAAAGAGGAAGAGAAGGAGGTAGAGAGAACAGGATTCTTGTTCTATTGCCCAGGCTAGAATGCAGTCTAAAAATGGGTATTAAAAACCTCTTTTATGCCAATAATTGTGCTTAACAATGGAAGGGGTGTATTTTTTGTGATTCACACAGACACTGTATCAGATAGTGGCAGCTTTGCCCCCACAAATCTCAACTCCAACCAATCTCTACTCTATATAACAGTCATTAAGAACTTTAACAAACAGGCTGGTTACAAGGGCTCACGACTGTAATTCCAGCACTTTGGGAGGTCAAGGTGGGCAGATCGCTGGAACCCAGCAGTTTGAGACCAGCCTGGACCATGTAGTGAAATCCCATCTCTACTAAAAATACAAAAATTCACTGGGGGTGTTGGTGCACACCTGTAGTCCTAGCTACTCAAGAGTCTAAGGTGGGAGGACTGCTTAAGCCTGGAAGATCGAGGCTGCAGTGAGCTGAGATAGTGCCACTGCACTCCAGCCTGGTAGCCAGAGCTACACCCTGTCTCAAAAAAAAAAAAAAAAAAAAAAAAAAGAACAAATTTAACAAAAACTTTAATATGTGTAAATTTTGCCAAAAGCTTACCATTAAAAATCTAAAATTTTTTTGGAGAAAGATAAAAATGCTAAAATGGCCAAC
>CAUYLG010049905.1:0-73254 GCA_963573385.1 Cacajao melanocephalus
TTAATTATACTATAATTAATATATATTTATATATTATTAATGATATATATTTACCTCATATATATAATATATATATAAATATATTTATCTAATTGGTAAATATATATATCTATATTACCATTTACCTAATATATATTATATACATATAATATATATTACATATATATAATCCTTTAATATAGAATATATATTATATATATTAGGTAAATGGTAATGTAGACATATATATTTACCTATTAGGTAAATATATTTATATATCTATATTAGGTAAAAGGTTATATATATATCCTGAGCATCCTTATATCCTGTCAGTTTTTCAAGTTAGTAATCTCAGTCTGAGATGTTGTTGTTTTAATTTTCTAACAAATATGGCTAAACTTACCTCAAAAATATGTAAAAGCAATTATCTGAAATAAATGCAATTATTTGAAAAGAAGACATAATTTTTCTAGAGTTGAAAAAGTTGATTCATTTCTATAGTAGTAGCCTCAGAGATTTTGATCTGCAATTATGCAAGCCAGGTAAAATATCACAGACAAAATCACAACCTAAAAGAGAATTCAAGAAGTTGCATAGAAATGCAGTGGTGATAGAAGAATTGGATCCATTAATAGGTCTGCATGAGGGTGATTCAGTCTGAGGAGACTTAGAACTGTGAAGAGTTACAGTCAACTGGCAGCACTCTTAAGTTAAAATACTGGATCATCATCAGTAATGGCTTACTTGAGAGACTGCAGGTACTTCTCTTTGCCCATTTTTTGTCACCACAGAATGTGTACCAGATTGCCAACATTTTAATTAATTTTCATTTGTTAAACTATGAAAATTAACCCCTTGTTCATTGCACAATAGACCATGTGTTAGGCGGGCTTCCTGATCTTTCAAGAGAATGAATGCCAAGTACGGAAATCTGCTTGGGTTATTGAAGACTAAAAAAGATGGTTCTAATGTGTCTGTTTATTATGCACGTTTTCTCCCCTTTAGTTATTATATTACTTAGTCAATCTATTTGTCAATTGTTAATGTCTTTGTTGTTGCAGATACAGATGTGGTGTATAAAAGCGAGAATGGACATGTCATTAAACTGAATATAGAAACAAATGCTACCACATTATTATTGGAAAACACAACTTTTGTAAGTAATGAATAATTAATTACTTTATGCATTTCAGTACTGTTTAGAAAGCTCTCTAGGTGTACATAACTTTCTATCCTTCAGCTCCAGCACTTGTGAACCATTTCAGGTAAAAATTTGGGACTGGAATATCATGAGAATCGGTAAATCTATTGATAGAAAATACCCTGTGACTGCTTCATTTTCTCCCCATTTACTCTTGTTAGTAATTGGAGAAATATTTCCATAAATAGTAGTTGCTTAGAAAGAATACTTTTCCCAATCCTGTATATATAACATTAGTCATATAAATGCCAAGGTTAAAAAAATGGTTAGTCTATCCTTATTTATTATTAACTTTCTTTTCTCCTTTACTTTTTATTCTTTCTGATTTCTTTCTAGTTCTGTTGTTTTTGGGATCAGATGGAAAGGCTTTCTAAAGCTGCTGTTCAGCTGAGTTTGATGTGTTTTACTTTTAGAATTTAGGATTTTATCAGTATCATTTTACTTCTTTTGTATCACTGTTTAGCCAATATTGTTTAAATGACTAAATGTATTTACATTGGTCATAATATGGGCTTTGTCTTTCTGAAAAATCTAGTACCCTAAGGTTAGGAGACTTAGCTATGTTTACCTATTTGGTAAGCGATAATGAATTACTATTGCAAATGTTGAAACTCTAGCTACCCAACACCAATGAAAAATAGTGCACAGTTATTTACTCACTATTTTATTGTAATTAAAGTTTCAATAGACTGCCAATTAGATGAATCCACATAATACAGACAAAATATAGTACAAGGTCTCAGAAAAACCTCCATAAAATGAAACAATAAGCAAAATCATTGGCTACTTTAAAAAATGCATTCCTACTTGTACATTTAAAATAAACTTTTAATCTTCATATTTAGTATGAAATGGCCCTATGGAAGAAATGGACTAAGAACTTTCTGTTTAATATTTTTACATATCAAGGAGAAAACATCATTACAATTATTGAGTGATTTTATATATGTATCCGTTATGCTAAATTTAACCAGCCAATTAATGTACATGAATAATGAGATCATCAGTGAGAAGAAAATAATGACATTTTTGTTTTTAAAGTAATTTACAGGGAATCAAAGAATAGCTATTCTATGTGCAACTCTTTACGGTATTCAAGGGATGCTAAGGATGTATACAGCAGATGGCTTACTTTCTAAGAATGTGGATTTTCTTTGGGAGATAATACTAACCCTTATGGAGAATTTTAATAAACAGTATAGAGCAGTATTTACTATTTCTTCAGTGGATGGTTCTCTGGGATACTAGAAAAGAGGCTAGGAGAATCATTGAGAAATACTGTAACTAGTGAAAAAGTAGCTCTTAGTAAGAAGATAGGATAGGAGATAGAATTCAGGAATCGATAATGATGAGAAGGTATGATAATAATATACGGATTAAAGGAAGAATGAATGGATTTTCCATAACATTAGTTTGGGGAACAAAAATTGAACGCATTTTAATTTTTGCTTTCCTTTTTCATAAAGTAACATAATTTTTTGGAGCTTCTAGGCCCTCAGTAGCCAAGCATTCTGGTTAGATATACTCAGTACATGAATTATTCTATTATGTGTCTGTGCCTTATTAAATACTCTTTTACACAATTCAATGAAGTTTTCCCCCATCACTAATTATGTTTTTGTTTACCATTATTTATTCATTACTTTTTTAATCTTCCATGGTACATCAAAAAAGAAAGCAAAACAAATAAAACTTTTGGATTATTATTCCATTATCTCAATTCTTTTGCTGGTACTACACACCACCACTATCTCTTATCATTGTGGTTTTCTCCATGTGCTAAATAATGCTGTTTTATCTTTGTGCTTTTGTGTTATATCTTTTTAAATCCTTTTGAGGTTTCTTTCTGTTCTCCTCTATGTTTGCCATGGCTCTTAATTACCACAGAGTCATATTTAGCAAATATTCTAATTTACTGGTCTTCTAAGATTCATAGGCTCCCCAAGGACTTTTACATGACAACACAGATGATCAAGCAATTTATAAATCCTAGAGGTGTATACATTCAATATGGGGGGAGGGGTCAGGGGAGTGGAAGGCAGTATCAATTTGCACCAGTTACTCGAAACTGAGAACAAAAATAGGATTTACCGTAATTCCAGATGATTTCAAAGGAGCTTGTTTAATTTTCTCCTAACTTCAAGATGGCATTGTTTAATACACTTATGTTTTTACAGTTAACATTAGGCTAAAACCTGGATTTAATGTCTCTTCCAGGAAACTCTGTTGAAAAATATAGTTTATTGAAACATATTGCTGTTTTTTCTGTGAGCAATTATCATTATTTTAATTATAATAATAATTGATTGGATCAGATCAGTGTAGAAAACTTTGAAATGAAAGTATGACAAGTCTTTTGAGAAAATAAATATACTATTGATAAAAATGTCATAACAGAATGGCCTGTTCTATAATAGGACATATTATGCTAAAATATGACTACAAATTTATTTTAAAAATTAAGATAATTTAACGTCATATTATCACTTTTCAACTTAAACACATTTTAAATATGATTACTGTGTACTTTTGGTTATGTAATTATGCTTAGCTGACTCTATGATTAAAATAAATATTGGGCATAGTTGTCAAAATAAAAAATACTTTTTTAAATGAAATAATTGTGTTAAGGCATTCTTTTGGGTTGAAGATAGGTGGATTTCTAATGAAAGGTGGAAGTTAAAGGCCATATAACTTTTGAATTAGAGGATGGGAATTAAGTGATTTAGCCTCAGAATTGCTCTTTATAATTTCTGAGTGTTTGGAAATGTTATCTCTTAAAGCCAGAACTATTTCAAACAAAAGCTCATTCACAATGACATAATGAGGAAAGCATTTCATAAGTATTAGCTGTACTCTTTTCACTGTAAATAATTTGAATATCACCAGTGGCCTTGGCAGAAAATACTGGCAGCCATAAATTGTTTTATCAAATCACTTTTTGAAATTAGAAAGGGGTTGCAAACATGAGTTCAAGCCGCATGTGCTTAAGTATAGTTAAGATTTAAAAAATATTTATCTTTTTTGTTTCTTAAGACACAAGGTCTTGCTCTGTTGTCCAGGCTGAAATGCAGCTATGATTTAAACAATCATAGCTTACTGTAGTTTCAAACTCCTGGGCTCAAGTGAATCTCCTGCTTCAATCTCCTGCTTCAATCTCCTGAGTAGTTAGGACCACAGGTGTCTGCCACCAGGCCCAGCTAATTTTTTTAAACTTTTTTTTTTTTTATTTTAGCAATGGGGTCTCACTATGTTGCCTAGGTTCATCTTGAACTCCTGTCTTCAAGTGATCCTCCTGCTGTGGCCTCCCAAAGCACTGGGTTTACAAGTATGAGTCGCAGAGCTTGGCCCCCTAAAATGTAATATATATCTTATGCATTAATATGAAAAGGAATAATTAAGAGCCAAGAGTCTAATCTGAAATCTCTGAAACTCTATAAACCTATTTAAATATATTCTATTAAAAATACCCATAACACAGGGAGGAAATTCATATATGGCAGCAGAATGATTCCAAGTAAAATGTTACAGATTCTTTGCTCTGTTTATTTTTATATAGTCCATTACAAAATAGTAGGTTTGGAAAGAACTAAGGAAGATTCATTGATTTATCATGCATAGAGACAGCATCAGCTGGTTTGCAGGTCATCCTATTGTTTTTTTGGTTTTGTTTGTTTGTTGTTTTATTTGTTGTGCCACTGGGTATATGGAAGTGATAGATCCAACTCTGTGAGATCAAGAAATTCATTATTCAATTTACATTTGAGGAAATAGGTGCCCTATTAAAAACAACAACAAACACAGTAGAACAAGTGAAGAACTACTGAATAAAGGCATCAAAAATTTCACCTCACAAGATATGAGATGAGGAAAGATTGCCAGAACATTTGATTGGCCATGTGGCCTCACCTTACGGCTAATAGTAATGGATAATTTGTTAATTATTTGTAAAATTTGGTCTTATCAGTATCTGGTGGAATCCAAGTAGTGGTGGACGTCAGTAGTGTAACTAATACTGATTAATCTGTGAAGCCACTGGAACTGTACATATGAATGTTGTGTTTTGACAGTACTGTTTCTTTCTTTCTCTAGACCAGTGCTTCCTACTGGGGATGATTTTGCTCTGAGGAGACATTTGTCAGCTCTGGAGACATATTTGATTGTCCTGAATGGATGTGAGGGGTTTGCTGTGGGAATCTAGTGAGTAGAGGTCAGGAATGTGCATCCTACAATGCACACAACAGCTCTCACAACAAGACTAATGCAGCCAGAAATGTCAGGAGTGTCAAGTTTGAAAAATTCTGTTCTAGACAGAGATACAAGAGAAATCGTGTGATAATTAGAACATAGTTTTTTGAGGTAGGACCAAAGTAGTGACTCTTAAATTGGTAATTTTAAGGAAGATCTTAAGTTGTGCCTTCCAGCTTCATTAGTTTCAGGTACTTTTCTTCTTTTTAAGGACAACTCTGCAAAGAAGACCAGCATGCCTGAGTAGAATTGTTTGGTCTTGGCTTCCTCTCTTGTGGGTATTGCTGAGTATAAGATAAAAGTGTGACCCAGTTTTCTATAATTTTTGGAGAATACTTCTGATTGAGACTTTTTTGTTCAGATAAATTAGTATCACTTACTTGGCTATTGCCAACTTTGTTTTGACTAGGAAGCAATTGTTGCTTTTTAAGATAGAGAATGACTGATGGCTACTATCGACTTCATCCAGCCTAATTGCTTTCATTGGTGCATTGTCTTTAAGAATAATTGAATTTTATCATCATTTGCTTGGGCATCTCCTTCTCTTCGATGTAGCAGTTACCACTCCCTGTTGCCAGATACCTTCATATTTATCTTATTTTTATTATCCACTAGAAAAATATTTAGATACTTGTTATATCCATAATATTTATTTTAAAAACGATAATTATGTTTATTTAGGTAATTTCCAATTCAGTCATCAAAATAGGATGTAACATTGTACATTCAGGGAAACAAATGGAATAATATATGTTTCAGGAAAAATTGGACCCTTTCTATATTTATTTAGGGAAGAAAACATTGAATCTACCATAGCAGTTTAGGCTCTTCAATATTTTCTGTAAGTTAGATATATGTGAAAGTGAATTCCAGCATAGTTTTTAACAGTGGTGGTCATTAAAACAGGAAAATTAGAAAGAAAATTTGTGGCCCTTACCCTGGAAGTGTATTCAGGCACTATTTTAATTAAACGTGTGGGGAGAAACTGTCTTGCTGCCTCTATGTGTTTGCAAGTATGACAGGATTACCCTGCAGATTCAAGCAGTTATTCATACAGTTCCCCATAGCTCTAAAGGGCTAAAATTGACTACTACCTATTATTTTTTTACCCTAAATTACAGTTGTGAAGGATCTAGAAATTAGATTCTACTAACTAATTTATTCATGAGGACAAAGAATCTCAGATGGTATGACCATTTTACTGTCAATAATGATAATGTTACTAATAAATCTACATCCATAGCCATTTAATTATTATGCGTAGTGTTGAATGAGTAAGTCATCCTTGTAAACAAAATTATCAAAGTAATATATAAATAAAATTAAATATCTAAGTAACATAAAAATAACATAACAAAATTGTTTCCTTCAGATAGGAATAAAATTATGACAAAAATAAATTAGGTGACACTTGTTTAATGATATGAACTAGAGCTTGGTTCAGTCTTGTCTGATAGAGCCTCTTGGATATATGTGATAAAAGGGTACCAGCGTTTATGTTTTAGAAGATTCTTATTTAGTCTCTTTGGAGCTGGAGGTATCAGACAGGATGCTGGAAACCAACAGGCAATTAGAGTTATAACAATTGATTGCAATTGTTTTGGAATTTGGCTTCCTGAGAGGTCAGCTCCCTGACTTGTATCCAGGACCAATCAGTCTATTTTGAGCAAGTCGGAGCTCTAGTTTCGTGCACTGAAACATTTGATGGATATTTCTGCCCTTCATTTTCTTTCTGAATAATTTTATATATTGCTGTCTTGCAGTCATGGAAAGCCAATTAGAAATTTTAAAAAATGTTAGTCAAAGGATTCCAAGTTTCAGACAGAAGGAATAAGCTTTTGAGATACACAGCAGGTGACCAAAGTTAATAAGAGTGTATTGTATATCTTCAAATTACTAAGAGTAAACTTCAAATGTCTTACTACAAAAATATAGGTATGTGAGGTGATGAATATGTTAATTAGCTTGATTTAATCATTCCATATTGTGTCCATCCTTATATAGCAAAACATCACATTTAACCCCATAAATATATACAATTATAATTTATAAATTAAAAATAATATCGATAAAAAGAAATTTTATAAAATAATAAATCACTCAGTGTTTTATTAATTTGTAGTATAACTTAAGAAAACAAAATACATTTTCAATAAATTTTTCAAGCTTTTGAAGTTGATGATATAAAAATAATTTTTCTCTGCTTTTGATCTTTCAGAATATTTCAGTCTGCACTGCTTTGATGATGTAGAACTATGCATTGCTAAAACTTCTGCAGCCTATTCACACTCACAGAATACAGATATTTTAATAGTGTATTGGAAATATATTAAATTAGTATTTTAGTTTGCTTGTGAAACATGCATGAGTATTCAAGGAAGTTCAAGTTTTGGTAAACATTAAATAATAATGACAGCTTATTATAGAGCTAGAAAGCATTCTCCCTGTCTCCTACTTCAGTTTAAATTTAAAAAAATAAAAAACAACTGAGACCCAGAGAAATAAAGAGACTTGCTCAGCATATCTAGTGTAGTCTTCAGACTAGGGCAAACATTTCTTGACTCCTAATGCAATATTGTTTTTAATATTACTAGCTGGGAATTCCATTCTAAATACCTTTTAAAGGAATTTAAAAATAAATAATGATCCTTTAGTATTTTATATATAAAAAATTTCTATGTGTATTTGTGGATTTTTTACGTAAACCTTCTAGGAAAGATGCTTGAATTAAATATATGTATGTTTATATATATTTATGCATGTATTCACAATACAGATAGATATCTACATATAAATCTATTTATATATGCAAGTATAGATCTATCTATTCTATCAAACAATCTATCAATCTATCCATTTTACTACCAGATAATCAGGAACAAAAGATTATATCGTGAGTATAAAAGAGGAAAACTGTAAGTGTGGTTTACATGGCTTTTGTTGCCTTAACTTGTCTGAAGTCATCATATTTGTTTTTGATATATTTTAGATATTGTGATGACTGTAATCTGTATTGTCATCCTTTTTATCCAGAAGTTTTCAATTCTTGTTGAAATACTGTCTTGTGAATACAGGGAAACAACCTTGAGTGCATTACACACATACACACACACATACACACACACACACACACACACACACACACAACCACCACCAAGCAAGCAACACCTGTTATTATTAACTAGTACTCTACTTCTCTTCTTTCCCCTGATGTATCTGGCTGAAATAATCTAGTTTATGTCTGAATTGCTTCTGTTTCTTAAAAACTTGTAGAAATTTTTCCTCCGTTCCATCTTTATAATGTTTCTGCATCATTATATCTTATTACCTTATCAATTTAATTGCCAGCTGTTGCTTGGATCCCTGTTGTGTGTCAGATAATATTCCAGATTCTGGGGCTACAATGGTGAGTAAGACAGGCTTGTCAGACTGACAATAAATGAGCAATCCATTGAAAATACAAGAAAATGTCAGCTAGTATTTAAGTGCTTGTTGAAAAACAACATAGGATGAAGGCTAGAGAATGATTAGGTGCTTAGGAAAGGCTTACTACGGAGGTAACATTTCAAGGTCTGGTTGAAGAGTTGTGTGGGTTGCAAGACCAGTAATTACAAAGAACAAGGGTTCAAACTATGTAAATCTGTTCCAAGAACAGAAAATGCTAAGCAGTACACGTATGTGGAGAATGGTACAAGATGAACTCAATGAGATAGCTAGGGGTAAGATTTATGTTGAGTTTTATAGGTCAAGGTTTTATTTTGTGAGAAATAGGTACTTAAGAAAGAAAGTGGCAATATCTAAGTCATATTTTAAAAGTACACTCTGTCAATTATATGGAGTGCATTTTCTAGGAATACTAAAGTGGAAACTGAGAGACCATTCTGAAGGCTATTGCAATGGTACAAATAAGAGAAGATGCAGGGCTTGAACTATGTACAGGGGTGCTAATGGTAATAAGTAGGTGGATGGAGGATTTGCTTGGAGATAAAATGGGTAGGGCTTTGTTGATTAATTACTTTGAGTCTGTTGGAAATAGAGGGATCAGCATCGTCTTCTAGGTTTTAAATTTCATTAAATGGGTAATTCTGTTTTTAATATTTTCCCACAGTTTTTGACAATAGAATCTATTTCATGGTTAGGTGTTATATGTATATGTTTATGCAATGCATCGTTTTTTGTATATAACAGTGTAATAGAGGAATTTTTAGAAGCCTGGTTGAAAAAAAATCTTGAAATAAAATTAACAAAATACATAGAATATAGGCATGCAACCCAATATGTCTTGGGGCTTAAAAATATATTGTCTATGATTATTTGATGGAATTACTCCATAATATTTTATGTGCTTTTTCTGTCCCACCTACTATAATCACAGCTGAAGTGCAATAGAAAGAAAACAGAAGAGCTCCTAACATCAGGATCTCATTATGTATTTAACAGAGACATGCACTAATCAAATAATCATATATATGAACATTTACAACTCATGACATAGAATAGGTGTGAATAATAGGAATGTAAGAATGAAAGTTAAGTATTACTTTTACTTTTATTGCTTAATATCCATGTCAGAATTTCTAATGCATTGACTGAATCTGTTTTGAAGAAGTCAAGAAAAACTTCCCCAAAGAAATGAAGATGAGTGGAGATAAGTTGACTGAGCAAGAATATGGCTTGAGCATAATGGGACAGGCATGAGGCATGAAGTAATAGAAACAAAGAATGCCAGGGTAGTAGGCACAGCACAAGGAAGCGGGAAACAGATAAGGTTGGAGAATTAAGTAGTGGCCAGATCATGCAGATCATGGTACTGAATTTTCAGAAATGATCAGATTTGCTTTTGTAAACAAATATCTTCCTGTTGAAGTGATAGAGTACATTACAATGGAAAGTTGTGGCTCAGGAGAGGACAAAGACATTCTTGGATGACCTAGGCTTGAAATTATAAGCAAATGGACTTAGGCTTGAATAATAATAAATGAAATAAAAAGAAGAACAGAATAAGAATGTAGTGGTTGGGGATGGGGGTTAGAAGGATGTATCAGTGATAATTCTTGAGATTTTGGTTGTATGACTTAATCCAAAGGGGAGTTAACCATTGAGATGAGGAAGTCTGGGTGAGAACAAGGTTTGAGTATATGGTTGGATGAAAATATCTATTAAGCTATATTTAGTAACTAAGTGGAGAAATCTATCAAACAATATTTAGGGTGTCACATTTCTTGATTGAAATGTAAAATGTAACCCTTTAAATTAAAAATCTTCTCCACTACTTAAAAAGGAGCAGAGTTGTGGGCCATATGTAATTCTCTGGTAGCAGTTTGAAGAACTTCTAAGGTGGTTACATGGATTTGCCTTCGTAGCAATGGTATAAGAGGGGCCTGATTTCTTCACATCTCTACAAAACATGTTCTTCTTACCTATTTGATTTTAGCCATTTTAGTGGGTGTAAAGTAATATCTCCCCATGGCATTTATTTGTATTCTCTTAATTTATTGATGATATTGGGGATCTTTTCATGTGCTTATTGGTCATTTGTTCATTTTTGTTGGAGAAATTTTTTGCCCATTTTTTCATAGAGCTCTTTTCTTTTTATTGTTAAATTGTAAGAGTTTTTCATATGTTAAAAATCAAGTTCTTTGTCAGATACATAATTTTCAAATGTTTTCTCCCAGGTATGTTGTCTTTCACTTTCCGGTTGGTATCTTTGGATGCACAAGATTTAAATGTTGACAATCAAATCTATTTTTTCCTTAGTTTTATATATATTGTTAATTTAGAATAACTTCTTTTTGTGTGTTTGAGAACATAATAGCTTTTTATTCCTATGGTTAGTTCTATGATTCATTTTGAGTGGATTTTTTAATATGATGTGAGGAAGAAAGTTCACATTTATTCTTTTGAATGTTGAAATATGGTTATCTATGTAACATTTTTTAAAAAGGTTTTTTTTCTGTTGAATAATTTTGGCATCCTTCTCAAATGTCAGTTGACCACAGATATATGGTCTTGTCTCAGGACTCTCTATTCTATTGATCTATATGTTTTTCCTTAGGCCAGTAGTTCAGTCTTGACTACTATAGCTGTGTAGTGAGACTTGTAATCAAGATGTGTGAGCCCTTGAACTTTGTTCTTCTTTTTCAAAATTGGATTTCTGTGTCCCGTGCATTTCCATATAAATTTTAAGATTAACTTGTAAAATTCACAAAGTAAAAGGAAGCTGAGATTTTCAATCGTGATTATATTGCCTATGTAGATCACTTTGAAAAATACTGCTATCTTAACAAGGTTCTGATCTATAGACATACAATGTCTTTTAATTTATAAAGATCTCTTTAATTTTTTTTAAAAAATGTGTTATATTTTTCCATCTAAAAATCTTATACTTTTATTGTTAAATTTGTTCCTAGGTATTTCATTACTTTTGTGGCAATTATATATGGAATTGTTTCCTCCATTTCATCTTTAAATTGTTTGCAGCTACTGTATAGAAATGTAATGATTTTTGTGTATTGATTGCTTATCCTGCCACATTGCTGAATTTGTTTAGTAGTCCAGGCTGTTTATATTCATAAGGGGTAACAGTAAAGCTTTTTTCCTTTTTCTAATTATGTCTTTGTTTGCTTTTGATATCAAGATAATACTAGCCTAATAGAATGAGTACAAATTGTTTCCTCCTTTTATTGTTTTGAAAAGTCCATGAAGGATTTTTTTTTTTTTAATGTTTCATGGAACTCACCAATGATGCCATGATACCATTAAGGCCTAGGCTTTTTTCTTTCACAGTAAGTTTTAAATTTATTTCATCAATCCTACAAGCCTATTTCAAATATATATTTCTTTGGAAATTTATGTCTTTCTAAGACCATCTTGGTTTGATCTAAATAACTGAGTTTGTTGATAAACAATTTTATAGTATCCTGTTATGATATGTTTATTTCTGTAGGGTTGGTACTGATGCCTCTTTTTTCATACCTAATTTTATTAATTTGAATCTTTTAATTTTTATCTTGCTCATCTATCTAGAGGCTTGCAAATTTTATTTTTCTTTTCAAGGAACAAATTTTTAGCTTTATTCATTTTCTCCATTGTTTTTCTACCCTAGATGTCACTTATGTCCACTCTAATCCTTCTGCTTGCTTGTGTGTAGTTTTCTTGTTTATTTTCTAATTACTTTAGGTAGAAGTTTAAGCTATTAATTTGAAATACTTATTTTCTTCTTTCTTTTTCCTTTTTTATTTCTTCTTCTTCTTCTTCTTTTTTTTTGACAGGGTCTTACTCTATTACCCAGTCTGGAATATAGTGGCACAGTCATATCACACTACAGCCTCAAACTCCCAGGCTCAAGTGATCTTCCCACCTCAGCCTCCTGAGTAGCTGGGACTACAGGCATGTGTCACCACGTGTGGCTACATTTTTAAATTTTTTGTATAGATGATGTCTCAGTATGTTGCTCATTCTTGTTGTGAATGCCTTACCTCAAGGGAGGCCTCCCAAGGGAGGATTACAGGTATGAGCCACCACATATGGCCTAGGATTACAGATATGAGCCACTGTACCCAGCCTCTGTCTTTTTTCTTTCTTCTTTTGTTTTGTATTGTTTTCCTTCTTTCTTTCTTTCTTGCTTTCTTGCCTTCTTGCTTTCTTGCTTTCTCTTTCTTTTATCGTCTTTACTTTTCTCTTTTGTTCCTAATATAGGTTTTTACTGCTAGTAATTTCCCTGTAAGTTCTGCTTTAGCTATATATCATAAATTTTGGTATTATGTGTTATTATTTTCATTCTTCTTGAAGTATTTTTTAATTATTTGTTATTTATTTCTTTATTAATTGGTTATTTAGGTGACTGTTGTTTAGTATCTATATACTTGTGAATTTCCCAAATTGCCTTCCATTGTTAATTTTTAATATAATTTTATTTGGTCAAATAACATATTTTCTATAATTATAATACTTTCCAATCTTTAAGACTTGATTTTTGGCCTAACATATGATCTCAGCTAGAGAATATTTCATGTGAACCTCAGAAGTATGTATGTACTTTCTGCTAGCATTTTCCGTCTGTAAGACCTTTTGCCTTTATAATGTTATTTGTCTTCTATTTTATTATTGATGTTCTTCCTACTGGTTCTATCCATTGCTGAAATCAGGGTTTTGAAGTCTCCAACTATTTATTATTAAATTGTTTATTTTCCCTTTCAATTCTGTAAAGTATTGTTTCATATATTTGTGAGCTCTGTTATTTGCATACATATTTATAATTGTTTTATTTTTCAGATAGAATGGCTCTTTTATTGCATAATTTTTCTCTTTGTCTCTAGTGAATGTTTTTACTTTAGAGTGTATTTTGCTTGATGTTAGTGAAGCCACTCTGTCCTTGCTTTGTTTACCACTTTCATGGTATACCTTTTTCACCTTTTTATTTTAAACTTAGTGTCTTGAATTTAGAATATATGCTTTGTATACATCATATAATTAGATCATTTAAAAAATTATTCTGTCAACCTCCACATTTTAATTCACGTGTTTATTTTCATTTTATGCAACTTATATTGACCATTTATTTAATAATATTTGTTTCCTGCATATATTATGTCATTTTCGTTCCTCCATTCTTGGATTCCTCACTTCTTTTTTGTTAGATATTTTCTGCTGTACCTTTTATATTTTTTATTGTTTCTTTTTAATATTTTTTTGTGATTTAGCCATTGCCTTGTAATTTACAATGGCATCTTAATTTAGAAAAATATTGTGCAGATAAAATACTAACTTAATTTCAATGATATACAAAATTCTTCCAACTTCATTTCATGTTTTTCACCCCTTTGTGCTATAACTGTCATACAAGTTATATCTTTATATATTATAACCCAATCAATACACTTTTATGATTATTGTTTTTATGTAGCTGTGTTCTAAAACAAGTAGGATAAGAAAGGCGTTACCAGCACAGCACATGTGTTTATGCTGTCTTTCATAATAACTGTGTAGATACTTTTAGGTCATTTTATTTCTTTGTGTGGTTTCATGTTACTATTTATTGTCATTTTATTTCAGCCTGAAGGACTTCCTTTCGTGTTTCCTTTGAGCAGAACTAATAGTAACAAATGCTCTTAGGTTTTGTTTATTTAGGAATGACAATTAATCTTTCCTTTATGAGAAAAAGTTTAGCTCAATATAGAATTGTTAACAAGTTTTTTCTTTTAATTCTTTGAAGATGTCAACCTAATTCTTTTCTGGCTTCTATAGTTTCTTAAAAGAAGTCAGCTATTATTATAATTAAGGGTTTCTAGTATGTGATGGTGAGGGTTTCTTTCTCTTTGTCTAAGTTTTGTCAATTTGACTATGAGGTATCTGTGTAAGAATTTTTTTGAGCAGAATTTTTTTCAGTAGAAACTTGGAATTTTTTGAACTTTTTGAGTATATGTATATTACATTTTATCAAATTGAGAACTTTTGAATTATTTTTAAAAATTTCTTTCCATACATTTTTCCTTTTCTTCTCTGTCTGTAGTCTTTATGGTTTTCCTTCTTTTTAAATATTAGATACGTTTCACTCTATATATTATTTATATGTGTCTCTTAAAATAGTAACTTTAAATTACAAATTTAATAGAACACGGTATAATTATAAACACAAATATTACTCTCAATGTCTTCCAGTGACATTTTGTAAAACAAGATAATGAAAACATATATTGTAAAATATAAATATTTATACTATCTGATATGAGATTCATTACATACATGTGGTACTTAAATTTATTTTTTAATTAATTAAAATCGTATAAGATTAAAAATTCCATCTTTCAGTCACACTAGCCACATTACAAGTGTTCAACAGCAAAATGAAACCAACAGTTACTACTTTGGACAGCATAGACATAAAACATTTTCATCATCACAGAAAGTTCTGTTAGACGTAACTGTCACAGATGTAGATATAATAAAAAACTTCACCTTTTCATCACTCAGTATCCATTTTTGAATGCAGCCATGTAAATATTTGTACCTGTCAAAATTCTCCTTCAGAGATATGTTTGTGCATATCTTCATGGATCTATACATAAACAATATAATATTCTATAATATATACATTTATATGTATGTATGTGTATGTATATATGTAAGTGTATATTTAATTTCAACAGTATGTATGGTCTACACTTTTTATCTACTTAACAATGTATCTTGAATATCTTTTTATATGAACTTTTTTTAAAAGAAAAATGTAATTTCACCATAAAATGTTCTTACATGATGTACTACCACTTGTTTAAATATTTTTCTATCACATTACTTCTCCAAAACAAACATAAACAAACAAACAGCAAAGCAGGCATATTTCAAATATATACGTAGGGTAAATATATACCAGTGTATTGGTGAGTCAAAGAAAAGTCACTGAAATTTATTAGATAGTATCAATTTTCCTTAATCAAACCCACCAATAGTACATGTTACTGTCCGTTAGTCCACTCTTCCTGTTGTTGGGTATTGTTGAACATTTTAATTATTTTTGATTTGGGTTATAAAAAATAGAATTTAATCCTTATGTTGATTTGCAATTATTTAATTATGAGCAAGGTTGAGAATCATCTTTTTATATATGTTATTTGATGTTTGAATTCCTGTGCACAAGCCTTTCATATAGGGACTTTGCAAATGGCACTCATGGCAGGAACATTTTGAAAAAATAATTTTTGCTTAGCCTTAATCTTACTGGAATTATACATTCATTAATATTTGTAAAGTCCAGTGAAAGGATGTTCTGTGTGTCAAATCTCTTAATAAACTTTTATCTGTTTTCAACTGGTCTGAAAGAAGAAATGAATGTATGAAAAGGAAGAAGGAACAATGGGAATAGTTGTAAATGTGTATGATTAACCCATGTAGTTATAAACACCTGCAAAAAGTGGAGAAATCATGTATCCCATAAGAATTGGAAATCTTTTCCCTACATTTTCCTTCAGTTTTTAAAAGGAAATAAAATTAGTAATGAAAAAATGAACATGCACACGGAACATCTTTTCCAGGCTTAATTCAACCTCTATTTGTACATCTAAAAACTTGTGATTTATCTTAGCATTCTACACACTTCACAAAAAAATTGAGGATATTAGTGAACATTTCTGAGAAAGTGGACAATAAAAGAAAAGACTTTTGGTTTGGGGTCATAAAAACACAAGTTTAGTACATGACAACTCAACTAGTAAATGTCTGCTCAGATCCTAAGCACAGTTGAGATCAGCAGTGTTTGCAGCTGTTCTTGGAAGACAATAAAAGAGAACCTTGTTCTTACATCAGAGTTTGAGATTTGGCTCAAGACATTGAATCCAGAGGCAACTCTTGATTGTTTCTTATTGTCCTTGTCATTACATTTGACTTTATTTTATAGGCCTTCTTTCTTTCCCCAACTAACCAGAAAGTGCCACCAGGGATATAAATCTGAAATTATTCTTTTCCTTTTTTTTGTTATTTGCTTTGGCATAGAAGGGTCATTTATGATATCTCTGCTTATCAAAAGAATACTGACAAATGATCAGGAAACAGCAAATCAATCCATTATTGTGAAGCCCGAACATGAGGTGTCATTACACTGGTTAATATATTCAAGAAATATTCATATTCATATTCTAAGCTGAATATCCAAGCTTTGTTATTTTTGTCCTTATATTTTTTGTTGCTTGGATCCTGTATCTATTATTATCTCATGTTAAAATTAGAGGACAGAGATATTTTAGCATACCAATATGCTAAGTTGTAAATTATAAAGACAATGAAAAGTATTAGTTAATTTAGAAAACATTAATGTAATTAATATGCAAAAACTCTTCCAAATCAACTGAAAACGAACATAAAATATAAATGGACTTTTAATCAAAAAATTATTGTTGATAAAAAATTAGAAGATGCTTGACATAATTCATACATAATTTATAACCAGGAGTATTTATCAACAAGAATATAGTATTTTTCACGTATCCTATTGGCAAAGCTTAATGTTACCATATATTGGAAAGACTGTGGAATAACAGAGCCTCTAACTCATAGATAGCAGGAATGTCATTTGTGTTTTTACTTTGGGTAAAATTTGTCATTATTGTGTGAAGTATAACATTCACATGCCCTACAACCTAAAAGTTCCTTCCTAGGTATATACCATAAGGAAGCAATGGCACGTGTATATCAGGAAACAAGAACAGGGATGTTTATTCAGTCACAGTTGAGAACAACCACTGGTCTCCTCAGCTGTGCTTAGGAGCTATTAATGGATGTTTCTGATGAAATGATCTATATAAAACATGGCTTTCAACCTTGGAGAATTAAAGTGCAAGTTTAGTAAATGAAAACTCAACCTTTAAACTAATTCACTATGTAAATTATTTTCATATCCTTGGGTTTCTGGTGAATGCCTAACTCAGTTTGCTTTGATACATATTTATATTTGCCTATATGATGTGTAATTTAATTTTAGTTGGTCTTGAACTTTTGAAAGAGGCATCAGGCAATCTATGATTTTATATTTCCCTTTTAGCACTCAGCATTTTGTTACTGATTCATGTATATTTTCATTTAACCTGTAGCAGAGTTATTTTTATAACTATAAATTTCTATTTTTATGTCATTCTCACGGTTGTATGATACACCATCTTTTACATATATTACAATATATCTACTGTTTATCTTATATTTAAATTTAACTGGAAATTTTTAATTGCTAAATCTATCATGAATGACACTATGTGAAGAGAAAAAAGCTGTGACTAATCTAATTTAAGAAAGAATGATAAGGATAAAGTAGATATTTCTCTTATCTATTAATTCATATCTGTCTTACCCACTAAATAGGTGTCTGTCTTATCTACTAGTTTATTTTATGTTGCTCTAAAGGAATATCTGAGGCTGAGTCATATACGTAGAAGATGTTTATTTTGCTCATGGTTCTGCAGACTGTGCAAAAAGCATGGCACTGGCATCTGTTGTTGGTGAGGGCTTCAAGTTGCTTTATTCATGGTTGAAGGTGAGGGGCAGGCAGCCTGCATGTGCAAAGATAACATGGTGAGAAAGGAAGCAAGCAAAGAGAGAGGAGGTGCCAGATTCATTTTTAACAACCAGCTTTCATGAGAACTAATAGAGCAAGAACTCACTGTGATAAAAATAGCACCAAGACATTCATGAGGACTCCTCTCCCATGACCTAAACACCTATCATTAGACTCCACCTCCAACATTCAGGATCAAATTTCAATATGAGGTTTGAAGGCGTCAAACATCCAAACTATAGCAATATCAAATATATCATTGAGGAATATGTAAGAATATATGAAATCTGGCACAAGTAAATATCTTTTTTTATTTGCTAACCTATGTTTTCTCCTGTTTTTGGAATTATTAATTATAATGCTAAATTAATGATGTTATATAAACTTTAAATGAGCCTTTGAACCATCAGTTCTCAAGAAGATTTAGTCTTTGCACTGTTTTTTGTTTGTTTGTTTCTATCTCACAAAAAAAAAAATTCAGCCATGGTAAAAAAAATTTTTTTTACTTAAATCAGTATTGGACATTATAGTTTCCCTTCTTTTTATAAATGTGGAAATTGCAAAGCTTTTGGTAACCATCATTTTTCTTACGCCAGAAATAAAATCATATTACTAATTGAAATACTTAAAATATGCATATTATATTTTAAAGTAACTAAATTATTTATGTTTATAAAATTATCCTCAGTTAAATGTGCCTTATGGGATATTACAACAAGAATGAACTTAAGTATATTTCTGTTGGACAGCTCCAGTCTACTTACTTATTTTATAAGTATCATATTACACACATTATATAAGGCCATGGTGAGGAAAACTTATCCTGAAATTCTAATGTCAAATTTTTAGGACTTCCTTAGCTTTTATATGCTATATTCTTTAAGGTAGCTCTGCTTGAAAGTAATGGCACCATTTAAGACAAAAATATACTTGATATATGATGGTTATAAAGCACTAAGACAATTTGAAGAATCACTAGCACAAACTGAACTTCAAATAAATAATTTGCATAAATATGTAAGTTATAATATTCCTTTTTTCTTTCATCAGCCCATGGCTTTTCCAATTTATTAATTGGAAAAATGGAGAAATATTGGCATCCTTCTCAAAGTCACCTTTTCTGCCCTGTCTTTTTAAGTTATTAATAGATTTCAGTAACCATTACTTTCCACTTTCTGTGAAAAATAAAAATTACTTTTTAAATGTTTTAGTGTATGACCTATTATATAAATGAATAGGATGTTATTTTGGCTGTTTACATTTATTGAGCAATTAAAATACGTGTGTGTCAGTCTAGATGGATTAGTAAGTATTGATTCAATAGTCCTAAAAATCACCTACTTGTATCCTGGCATTTTCTGCTTTGGATTGTTTTATTGAATACTCCAGTATCAACAAAATGCATGGTAATAAGAAAATGTATGTAGAGAGAGGCCATCTATTATGTTTACAAAATATGGATATTGCAGATGTCAGGAAATAGATATAATTTAAGCACTATCATAATTAATTGGTTAGCTAAGAAAAGAGAACATGAAAAAATGCACAGTAAAAAAACTGATTTTAACATTTCCTGCATATATACCCAGTTATAGCTATAGAGAACAATCAAGACTTTGTTTACAGCTAAATGATAAAAACCTATTTGTTGCTTCTCTGTTCTTGAAGCCAGACAGTGAGAGAGAGCCTGTCTTTTGGATCATACTATGGACTGCTGCCTTCTTTCCAAGCTCCTCTTCATTTTTGTTTCCTTCTTTTCAACTATGTAATAACCTTTCTCCCTTTTCTACTCCATTTTTGGTCAACTGGCTTTCTAAAAACCTTCCCCATGCGCAAACTAGGGAATTTAGTCATTTTTATAGACTGCACTATGAAAGAGGCATATTCATAATATGTACTTAATTATGTGTTTCAAAATTAATATCTTTCTAAAAGGAGAGATGGTTTTTCCAAATATTTTTGTTAGGTATCAATAAACAAATAATGAGATCAGGTAGTGAGGGAAGTTATACTCTAAGTAAATTAATCATAAGGGATATGTGTGTGTATGTTCAGGGAGTTGGGTGGGCTGGAGGTTGAGGGAGCAGGGAAAATATCACAGGATCCAAGACGACTTACATTTTTGTCTCCATCATTCACCGTCTGTTAAAAATGTACCCATCTACACTTTTAGAATTATTCAGCCAAAGCTCCTGGACCATGATATTTTATTTTGTAAATAGAGATGTCTTTAGATATTTTTATTACCAGCTTATTCCAAGGTCTAGAACAATACACATCCCTACTGCACAGTTCCTACTATTCTGCCATTTCTCGATGTTAAGGCAACCAAGTGCTTTATATGAGTTTGTGTTAATTTTAACTGCATCTCTCATTCTCCCTTTGCTCAGTCCTTTCTCAGCCTCAAGCCATACAAATGAATATTTTATATATTCTGACACTTCTGACATTTAAGTTTGTGTTTAATGATTTCTAGCTATGATCTTTAATATCTGACATCTTGGAATGCCATCATTATCTCATTTCTACCTCTAGTTATAATGTTTCTGACAAAAGTGAATCATTGTAATGGAGCCTCTTACTAGGGACATTATTGTGGCAATAAAAGATGTAAATTGCAGTTCCAAACAACCTAGAAGTGCAATCACGACACAGTGATCAATTGTTAGTTGAACTGCACATGTAATTATATACATGTGAGGTCAGATGAATCACTTGAGCTAAGAAGGACAGGTTAGGCTTAAAGGAGGAGGATTAGAATGATATTTCAGAGAAACACAATTTGAATAAGGAAGAGGGAAAGGTGAAGGTAGTATAGCAAGTAAAGGAAGTTGAACGAAGGTACAAGAAAAAGAAAACATGTGCATTTAAAGAATGCAAGCAGTGGTACACAATGCTCATAACTGCATGATTACTGATCCATCCAGATAGAACATGTCATCTGGGGGACTTGTCCCTGTTCTTTAGAGGGGATGGATTTACATTGAATATAAACTTTCATTTAGTACTTCATGTAAATGATTAAAGATGAGGCTTTCTGGCATCTCTCTTAAACTCCAGACTTTATCCACAAATCCTGTGCGCTTCCTATCGGATATCCTTCAGGAGCTATAACAATGTATATAAAATTTGAATGTCTAAAACTTTCTTCAAAATATGCCTGGTTTTTTTCCAAAGTGAGAATGTTGCAAAAGCAACATTCACCCAATGATAAAAACATGAAAACCTGGAGTTATTCTGTATACTTTCTTCTTTCTACATCTTCAAATCTAATCCTTAATATATTTTTTTTTTGTATTTTATTCACAACCTCCCCTGTATGTGTCCCTTTCACTCTTTGCCTCTGCTTCTTCCTTAACTTCCTAAGATTGCTTTCTTGGATTGTCATGAGTCTCTTACCAGCTCTTATGAACTCAAGACGTCATCAAATCTAACTAGTTTTCCACCCAATTGCCAAAGTAATAGTTCTAAATTCAAAGCTGATTTTGCTTCTTTCTTCGCTTTCAGTTTTACCACTCGTGGAAACAGTGATAAGCTCTGGCATATTCATGTTGGCAGAAATACATGCTTTATATGTAATAGCAGTAATCGATGGAATCATCCCTCACCTTCCCAGTAATTATTTATAAGCTACTTGTGCATTTTTTGAAGGTTATGCTCATATTGTAGGCTGTAATTACATTTAACTCAAAAACACTAAAAGATAAATTTTCATATATATTACCACCAAATATATGTAAAGAATCCAATTCTGCTTTTTAAACCTCATAGCGTTGTCTTCTTTCTCCTCAGCCATCCTTATGGCAATTATTACTTTACCAAAAATTGCCAAGCTTATAGGCTCCAGACAGAATCTGGCTGCCAAGTATATTTAAAAGGATTGAATTCTAATTTTAAAATTATGAGATTATAAGGTAAATGTTGATTTCTAACTTTTTTTGAGAAAAAAATTGAAAACTAGAAACACTGTGTATTTTTCTACAAGAAAGAATGTATCTGGAGCTGTGGAAATACTGAGCTCTTTTAAATAGGCAGTCTGACTACTCCATCTCTCCTAGATTCTTACTCAGATAGCTTAATTCTTACTCTGCATACCCGGTGGTTTAAAGCATTCATGTTTTGGACACTTGCTCTAACATTGACTAAAGAGGTTCACGGCACTTGTCTTATCCTGACCAAAATGGAATGGAAAACTTCCTAATGGGTTTGGTTTCCCAACTCTGTAGCACTTTCAGTGTCTCCCTTGCCATGGCGCTTGTTGTACAGTACATGTTCAATATGTAAGATTTGCTTGAATGGAATGACACATACAAAAGAGGTACCACAAAATGTTCTTAAGCTGCCTGAAAGCATACATTGTATATGTTTTTTCTCTACTTGATCAAATGCCTTGTCTTTCTTGCTTAATTCGTCTAGTTAATCATGTGTGTATTTGCTGTACTCTGTTTACCATAGCTTGCTTGCCTTCAACAGAACGTACATAGATGGCAGGATTCATGCATTTGTATGCCCTTTGTTGAATGTCAAAAACTGCACAGGCAGGCATCATTGCTGAGTAATGGTAATGAACATGTGGAAATTACTTCTGCATCCTTTCATTTCAATGGTAATTAAGTTGTTAAATATGTAAGTTCTGTAATAGCATTATTGGCAGTAATCAACTTCCCCAAACCACAATTTGAAACCATATTAAGTTGAAATTCAACCAGAACTATTTAATGTCTACAGTTAGAATCAGTGTTGACCAAGGTGTCTCCTGCAGCTGCTAGAAAGAATTAATCCCCCAAATGCAACAAATGATAACATTAAGGGGGTAAACCAAGAGGGAGTGACCTAAGATTTCCAACATCTCCTTGGCTCTTGGCTAAGCTGCCAAGATGTGTTTCTTATTCGTGTATCATCAGTAAGTTTCTCTGCCGCGCCAGTGACTTGCCCACAACTCTTTAATTTCAGAGAAAGTTCAGCAGCTTGGGCCCCTGAAAAGATATTTGGAAAGTTTCCCAGTTTATGTGCTGCATAAGCTTGAGGCAGTAGAGTGATAATTAATAAAGTGCCAGACCAGATAATTGTAGGAACTGTAAAAGATACTAAAATGTTGTTACCAGAGGCACAGACGCACCTGTGAAAGCATGAAGTTAATTTGTGTAAGGAACATCGCATGAGGGTGGATGAGGACAAGGGAGGTGTGATTTCCTTCAAATTAATTCAGATTTTAGACAGAGAAGCTCTAAAAAGAAAACTCTTTTTGCTAGTGAGATAATGCAAGGCTTATGAAAAGAGGCCCTCCTGGATTGTCTTGTTATGTATGCTTTTTTCTGACCTTGAGAAAGGTGTAACAACTGCAGTATTGGAATTTTCTAATCCCTGTAGGACGAGCATGATGACATTGCCTTACCAATTTCTACGTAAAAGCATACCATTTGATACTGTTCCCTTAAACATTTCTTTTAAGATCAATATGCCTCAGACTGGGTGTGGTGGCTTATACCTATAATCCCAACATTTTGGGAGGCTGAGGCAAGTGGATCACCTGAGGTCAGGAGTTCGAGACCAGCCTGGCCAACATGGAGAAACCTCGTCTCTACTAAAAATACACGATTAGCTGGGCATGGTGGTGCATGTCAATAATCCTAGCTACTCGGGAGACTGAGGCAGGAGAATTGCTTGAACCCAGGAGGCAGAGGTTGCCATGAGCCATGATCATGCCATTGCACTCCAGCCTAGGCAACAAGAGTGAAAACTCTGTCTCAAAAAAAAAAAAAAAGAATAATACACCTCCTGATACTATAATGTTGGGAGAGATGCCTTTGTGTTTTTGATGTCACCCTAAATTCCCATAGGTTAATTTCTATCAAATTTCAATATACAATAAAGTAATGAGACAAAGAATGAGGTTATATTATAGTACTTACTGCCTTGAAGACTATTTAAGGTTGTTGATAACTGCAAAGTTCCTAGCAATTTGCAGATCACATGATAGATGACTAATCAATTGTAGCTGCTAATGTTGTTATTTTCATGGTTATTTAAATGGAATTTTTAAACAGCAAAAAGCAAAATCCTTGACATGAATTATTGCCAGTGAACACTCTCATCTTATTCTAAAATGCCTTATATGTAGATTGTACAAGGTAGGTGTAAATCCCTAAATCTTAGCATTGCCATATGATGATGTCTCCCTGACCACTCCATTCTCTTGCATATCTGCCTCAGGAATTAACAAGCTATATCATTCCAACAATACTCTGATGCCAACTGAGTGCTCTACAATTCAGTTCAATTCTGAGACTACCAGGAATTAATGTAGATCCCACAGTTAAGTAACTCAATTTCCCTAGTCTGTCCTCACCTCAGATGCCAGCTGCCAGGCCCTGGTCCCAATGGTACTGAATTATGTCCAACCTCATTACAAATGTGAGGGTTCTCATTACCCCTTTTCAGGCTAGGAAATTTCTTAGAATGACTCAGAGAGCTCAGACAAGAGCTATACTTATGAGTAGCAGTTTATTGAAAAGGGTACAAATGAACAGCTAGATGAAGGAATATACAGGGTGATGTCTGAAGGGGTCTCCAGCACAGAAGACTCTTCCTCTTTGGAACTGGTGTACATCACCCTACCAGTGCATCCATGTTTACCAACCAGGATGTTCCCTCAACTCTCATCATTCAGAATTTCTTAGCTAGGTTTCATTACTTCGGCATGAGTTATTGGATCACTGGCCAGTGGCTTGAACTCAAATCTCCAGCTCTTCTCTCCTACTGGGTCTTAGAGTGGGGCTGAAATTTCTAAACTTGCAATCACATGCTTGATGTAATCTGATGACCAGCTTAATCCTGAGACTGTAAGCTAACCCCTCCCCTCACAAAGAGTCGACTAATTTTGTAGAAATCGGGTAGCTTGGAAAGAAATTTGCTGTGAATGACAAAAGACATTTCTTCACTCAGGAAATTTCAAGGGTTTTTGGAGCTCTGTGCCGAGAACCAGAGACAAAGACCAACTATATCTTTTATTATACTGCCCAAACTTTCCAGATACTGATTCGTCTGAGTTTCTATCCATTGTGTTTTGGAGTCCCTATGTAAAACAAACAAACAAACCAACAAACCAAACAAAACAAAAGAACTCTGACTTCATACTTTTCGGAACTTTATAGAGAGCAGTCTTATGAAAACTACACTACCATAAGGTGTCTACAAATGTTTATGCACGTATTTCTCTGCAAATACCATGCGAAGTATCTATTTTGCTTAACATTTTATACAATTTATTTTGTGTTTTTTTTTGTTTATATTTTGGAGGTTTTTGGTACATCAACTCAATGTGCGTGCCCTCTCTTTATATATGAATTAGACAAATATCTCTATTTCAGATGAAATCTTTTCTCTACATTGATTGTATTTATATTTCATTGTGTAGTTTCCTCTATCATCAAAAATTCCTCTATCATCAAATTTGTTCAATTTTTCAATTATAGGCTCAAGATTAGTCAAGTACAGTGCAATAGTTTTTGTTTGACATCAACTGCAATGTTATGTATTTGTGTTTTAATGTTTCACCCTGGGTATTTTCTTTAAAGAGAGTCTGTCTTGAATGTTAGTATCTTCTTTAAATATAAACATTCAACCACTAAGAATACAAAAATACTGACAGAAAATTATTACAAACAGAATGTCAATACTTCCTTTTGATTAATCTAGCATGCAAATATAAAAGCATTTTGGTTATGTAGGATTTTCAATGGGCCTTTGATTTTTTTTAAGTAAAAAAATTTTAGCATTCTTTAAGAGATAACATATAGAAAGATATATTAGCAAATGTTGTCTTACTGAAATGTCTAATATGTCCTGTTTGAGCTTTATATTCATCTGAATAATCATACATACATACATGCAAATATATATACAATATAAAAGAAGTGCAAATGCCATTTCGTAGTGCTATGAGAATTGAGTGTTTTTTTTTTTTTACATTTATACTCCAAATTCATGTTAAAAAGCTTTTAAAGATAACTGGTTTTTTTTTCTTTGTCTAGGTAACTTTCAAAGCATCAAGACATTCAGTTTCACCAGATTTAAAATATGTCCTTCTGGCATATGATGTCAAACAGGTAAAGGAATGAACTTTGAAAATAGTTTTCTTTGTGATGCATTGAGGTGACAATTCATAATTTTGCTCAGCTATAACTCACCTAAGCAAAATCTGGCATATCCAGTAACTACAGGAGTACAGTAATGACTGCTTTGCACAAAAGATGTTTGAAAATAATGTCCAAATGTCTTTCATAGCTGGCTATCAAATAATTGGGACGATTTGCCATGTGCCTGTGCTGACCCAAGTCATCTCTTGGCAAAGGAGAATGTGGCAGAGTTTAGCAAATCCAACAAATGTGGGCTTGTGAAAATTTCAGGATAAGCCTTACTATATGCTTGAGTGTTTCATGTGTGTACAGATTAGAGAGTTTTCTAGTCGCTGTGCCTTGAGCTTCAGATGTGTATATTGGGAAGGCACCTGCTGAAAAATTTGATTCAGTTTGTGGTCAATGGATTCTTTAGTGGTATTTGAATGTCAGCTTGGGGTTACAGAAAATTTTGCAAATGGGGAAAGCCAACAAATTAATTCTGAACAAATAATATGTTCTAATTGAAATTAATGTTTCCTTATTACATGTGAGTCCTAAAACACAATTAGAGCAATATATATGGTTGTTGAGTATTTTGTACTTAGATATCATTTGCACAGTTAAAAAGCAAAGTAAATGTTGGAAAGGCAAGTCAGCAGATTAGTATCTGTAAAGAATAAATGATTGGAAATCATTCAAGGAAGTTTAAGAACTTCAAGACGAACAATAAAAATTTATGGACTTAAGGCAGGAAGTCTCAGATAATGCTTTTAAAGCCTTTTGAACACATGGAATTTCACAGGTCTAAAGAACTGCTATTTGATGGTTTTAGTCTTTTGGAATAGACATGTGCTGTATTTTTTACATTATATTTTTTGACTAAAAGTAAGTAATTTATGCTGTAAAAGACGGGGATTTTAGTCAAAGGCATCTTTTCGTATTATAGATATTGGCATGTTTTCTTACCTTTTGCTTTGGGTTATCTTTATTCATTTGGATTTTGTAAATCATATGTTATAGTAAGAAGAATACTTGCATTTTATAAACAAAAATGTTATACTAGAAAGTTTTTAACATAAAATTGTTTATCTAAATAATTTAAGCTTGAAAAGTCTGCTATATTAAACCGATCATGAACCTTAAAAAAAATCAGGTTTGGGGAGCTATTGTAATGAAGACTGGAACTGGCAGTAGGACAGACACATAGGTCAATGAAAGAGAAGAAAGAACCCAGAAATAGACCCTCACGACTATGCCTAATAGATTCTTGGCAAAGGTGCACAACCAATTTAATGGAGGACAGCCTTTTCAACAACTAGCACGAGAACAATGAGATATCCATAGACAAAAAATAAAAACAAAAAGCCTACAAAAAACAAAAGCATCATATTGGCTTAAGTCACACACCTTATACAAACTCAGAATGGATCATGCTTTTAAATGTAAAGTGTAAATCTATAAAACTTTTAGAAAAACATCTTTGGGATTTAAGGCTAGGGCAAGAGTGTTTATTTGTTTGTTTCTGAGACAGAGTCTCGCACTGTCACTCAGGCTGGAGTGCAATGGTGTTATCTCAGCTTACTGCAACCTCTGCCTCTTGGGTTCAAGCAATTCTCCTGCCTCAGCCTCCAAAGTAGCTGGGATTACAGGTGCCCACCACCATGCCTGGCTCATTTTTTGTATTTTTAGTAGAGACAGGGTTTCACAATGTTGGCCAGACTGGTCTTGAACTCCTGACCTCATGATCTGCCCACCATGGCCTCTCAAAGTACTGTGATTACAGGCGAGAGCCATCATGCCCAGCCAAGAGTTCTAAAAACACAGTCCATAGCAGAATAAATTATTGCTCTATGATAGAACCTGTTTTCAGACTAAAATACAAGTTACAATCTAGAAGAAAATATTTGAGATTCCCATGTTTGACAAAGGACCAACAATCATATGTAAAGAATTCTTTAAACTGAACAGTTAAAAACAACTGTAACAAAAACACAACTATACAATCAGAAAATAGGCCCAGACATGAACATTTCACTGAAGATTTACAGATGGCAAATAAGTACATGAAAATATTTTAACGTTTCTAACCAATAAGTAAATGCAAATTGAAACTACAATAGGATATCACTACAAATTTATCAGAGTCGTTATTTTTTTTTTAAATGTGACAACTCCAAATGATGGCAAGCATACAGAGAAACTAGATCATTCATATATTGCTGTTGGAATGTATAATGATACAGCTACTTAGGAAGATATTTTTACAGTTTCCCTAAAAACTAAGCATATACTACCATCTGACCCAGCAATTAAATTTCACTGGGCAAGTGCTTCAGGGCATTTATCCCAGATAAATAAAAAATAATGTTCACACAAAAACCTGTATGAGAATATTTTCAGCAGCTTTATATTTATAATAGTCAAAAACTGAGACAGTCCAGATGTTCTTCAAAGGGTGAATGGCTAGACAAACTGTGGTACCTTCATACCATGTAATAAATTTTCAGCAATAAAAAGGAACAAGCTTTTGATATAGACAGCAACCTGAATAAATCTTCAGAATTATGCCAGGTGAAAAAAAAAGTCCCAAAATATGACTGTTTTTATGATTTCATCTATATAAGAGTCTCAAAATGACAAAATTAAAGAAATGGAGAAGAAATTAGTAGTTTCTAGGAGAAAAGGAGGGAAATGAGAGCAGCTTTTTTTATTTTAGGGAACAAATTCGAAATTATGCCAAGTGAAAAAAAAAAGTTCCAAAATATGATTGTTTGTCTGATTTCATCTACATAACATTCTCAAAATGACAAAATTAAAGAAATGGGGAAGAGATTAGTAGTTTCCAGGAGAAAAGGAGGGAAATGGGAGAAGCTTTTTAAAAATTTTATGGAGCAACAAGAGGATCTTTGTGGAGATGGAAATTCTCTCTGTTTTGATTATATAAATGTCAATATCCTGGTTGTTTTCTTGAGCTATAGTTTTGTAAAGTAGCACCTGTGAGGAAAACTGGGTAAAGAATATATGTGATCTCTCAGTATTGCTTTTTACAATGGCATGTGAAAATAATTATGTTAAAATAAAATATTTTAACTTATAAAATCTGTAATTTTTTAAAAGTCCTAAAATAAGGCAAAAGTGTTTTGTTTTTTGGTTTTTGGGTTTGTTTTGAGACAGAGTTTCACTCTTCTTGCCCAGGCTGGAGTGCAATGCTTAATCTCAGCTTGCTGCAACCTCCACCTCCTGGGTTCAAGCAATTCTCCTGCCTCAGCCTCCCGAGTAGCTGGGATTACAGGCATGCATCACCACATCCAGCTAACTTTGTATTTTTAGTAGAGATGAGGTTTCGCCATGTTGGTCAGGCTGGTCTTGAACTCCTGACCTTAGGGGATCCACCAACCTTGGCCTTACAGCCGTGAGCCAGCATGCTAGGCTGCAAAAGTTTTTTTTCTTTTAAATTCAGATTCAATTTATTTTATTAAGTGTGTGGATTATGCAAGATCATTGAAATCTTTTGCTTCAAACAAGTTACTGGAAAGAGGTGAGAAGATTTTGGTATGCATTTCCACATTTATAGCTTTATGCAAATCTGATACAGTTTATAAAGAATAGTGAATGATAATAGTTAAAATAGTAAAAAATGATTAATTATTAAATAAACTAGTGATATTAGTTTGAGACCTTTTATATTCTTGTCCAAGTCAGTCGATGTTTGTCTAGAAGAACAATTTTTATTATTTGCTTTCAGGGAAGCTGGTTAAATGTCTATGAAAAATAAAACTATGTTAGATCATACCAGATCACCCCTGATTAGCATCACTAATAACCATTCTCTAACCCAGAAACTGAAATTGCTTTTTCATCTTATTTTTAAATAACTTTTTGTAATTTACATTTATGTTTTTAAAATGTGGAACAAAGAGTATAAAACTAGGTTAACTTTGAGTATTAGACAAAATATGGCACACACTTATATAATTAACAACACAAACATATACCTATGGACCGATCTTCATATTCTTATAGTCTTTTGTTCTTATCAAGTAAAAATAAAGATACTTTATGACAAAATAACTGGAAGTGAAAGAATGCTAACATTTAAATACATTTTAGAAACTTTGCTTCGCCATTTTCTATCATTTCATGCATTTATTCATTTTATTTGTTAATTATGTCCCAGATGCACATGGCTGCACCTGGGCTGTATATTTGCAGGGTGTATTTGTCGATATGCACACATAAATTGAATTATCTCCTTTAATAAATTTATAACCAGAAAGAGGTGATATGACACGAACATTTATATCCACAGCATACAACATCATGTTATGTATCTTATGAGTGGTAATATCAAAGAATAAAGAAAATTTTTACTCAAGGTAATCATTTTGGAGAAGAATCATATGCTAGGCTTTGAAAAGCAGACAGGTAGAAATAAACAGAAAAACATTCCAGGTGGGCAGACAACATAGAACCTCAAGGAGGCAGCATTAAGTCTTTGAGGGATAGCAGTTAATTCAGACTTGCTAGCCTATTAGTTGACAATTCAGAAAGAAAAAAACAAAACCTGTAAATCAGATTCAGCCAAAATTACAGAACATTTTATTCTATACAGTTTATACTGAAAAAGCATTTTAATTTTTCTTTTTTATTGATTTTAAGAGTTCTTTATATATTCTAAATAGTAGAGTTGTATCAGATATATATTTTTGAAATGTTTCTTCTCAGTGAGTTTACTTTTCACTTTCTTGATGATACCCTTTGATTCACAATTTTGCAAAATTTTGTTGAATTCTGATCTTTCTTTTCTTTTCTATATTGCGTATGATTTTTGTATCATATCTAAAAATCCCTTGCTAAAGTCAAGAAAAGTTCAGTAGTTTCAGTTCTTTTCATTAGTTTGTTAATCCATTTTGAGTTAATTTTTGTGTATCATGTGAGGTAGAGTCCAGGTATATCACATTTTAAGTCTCAAGTTACATATTAAAAAACTTCTTTCTGCTTTTTTTCTTTTTTAGATGTTGAAAAGCTGGTAGGCAATATATGACCTATTATGTTTCCATTTTTATTAACACTGGGCTGGATCTTTTTTAAAAAATAAGTAATTGTTAAATGGTTAGATTACATATAGCTTACCGACTAACCAAACATACACACATCACAAAAGCAGTATTAATTGTATATTGCTGCTTAATAAATTGCCCAAAACTTAGTGACTTTTAAAAAAGCATTTACTGTCTGTCACAGTTCGTATGTATCAGGAGTTTGGGATCATCTTGGCTGGGTGGTTCTGGCTCAAGATCTCCCATGAGGTTGAGGCCAGGTTTCAGCAGAGGCTGCTGTAACATGACAGCCTGCCTGAGGCTGGGGCACCACATCAAGACTGGATCACACACATGGACGGCAGATTGGTGCTGGCTGTTGACATGAGGCCTCCAGTTTCTCCACATTGGCTTCTTTATGGGACTGTGGGAGTATCTTCATGATGTAGTGCCTGAACTTTAGTGTGGGTAATTCAGAGATTCAATTCCTTGGATGGCCTATCCTTGAATGTCAATTATCATTTTCACATGACCTCTTGGTCACACATTCAGCTCTGTTTCATTGTGGGAGAAGATTAGTAGGGGCTGAGTATCTTTGGGGACCATCATGAAGACTTGCCAACATAGTCCCCAAAAGTTTCCTTCCCTTCCTATGTGCAAAATGCCCTCACTCCCTCCAAGGCCCCTCATATTTTCGTCCATTACAGTCTAGCAGCTTAAGTACATCAAATGCAGGTCCCACAGAGACTCCTCAGGCACCCTTGTCTATAGCCCCTTGTGTATACCTGTATAGCCATAAATAAAATTTAATATATCAGTATTTATTCATGTATTTATAGCTGTATAAATATAAATATATATGCTTATAAATTTTTGATACATAGATGTATAGGCATATCTTTTATTATGTATTTTGATCCAGTTAAACTAACTTTTCAGTATGTGTTCTCAGTTTTATTAGTCTTATTGGGAATAATGTATTTATACAACTAATTTATCTGTTGTAGTCTTGGTATTTTGTTAAAAAAACATCTATTTGTGTAATTCATTTATTTATTTTACATTTTATTTTTCTTTCTTTAAATATATCACCAATTGAGGCTTTAAGTTTTTTTTGTTGTTGTTGTTTTATTATTATTTTTTTTAAGATGGAGTCTCTCTCTTTTGCTCAGGCTGAAGTAGCATGATCTTGGCTCACTGCAACCTCCATCCCCCAGGTTAAATATATTCTCCTGCCTCTGCCTCTTGAGTAGTTGAGATTACAGGAATCTGCCACTACACAAAGCTGATTTTTGTATTTTTAGTTGAGAGGGGGTTTTGCCATGTTGGCCACGATGGTCTTGAACTGCTGACATCAGGTAATCCACCTACCTTAGCCTCCCAAAGTGCTAGGATTACAGGCGTGAGCTACCGCGCCCTGCTGAGGCTTTAATTTTTTTTAACTTAAAATTTGAATTTGGGTATAAAATTTGTTTTTACTTTGCTATGTTTCCTTTGTCTCTGGGCTTAGTAAATGCCCATTAATATGATTAATATATAATTGTATTCTTTTTTAGTTTCATATGTTTTTATCATTGATATTCCATTTTATTTTCAATTGTTTATGGTGGCAAATGATTAAAACCAACCTTCCTAAAATATTAAATAATAATGGAAAAATATTTTATATGAATAAATATAATCACAGCCAGTAACCTGGGTA
Source organism: Cacajao melanocephalus (assembly GCA_963573385.1). NCBI lineage: Eukaryota > Metazoa > Chordata > Mammalia > Primates > Pitheciidae > Cacajao > Cacajao melanocephalus. Next base: position 33,332 of record CAUYLG010049905.1, read on the forward strand.
GACGTCAAAACATTTTTGAATAATTATCAGGAAGCCACATAACACAATTGACAGAGATGTTGCCTGAATCATGGGCATCACATATATCCTCATCCTGTTTTCCCATAGCTATAATGAAGAAGAAGAAAATATGAGCACTCCTCAAGCTGACTATGTTGAATCACTGCCTTGTGTAAAGAGAAAGCCATGTGATAACCAACCTGCTTCAAGGCTTGTGTGATTAAGTAAGGGAGCAGCCATGAAAAGATGTAGCACTATTTTTCTTTTAGGATCATGGTAGATTGAGAGAGCTAGTTTAGTTTTACCTCCCTAGCAATGTCCTCAATCTGAGTCAAATAAATGTCAATTATTTAGTGTAGGACAAATTTAGACATTTTTTTTTCAATCAACAACTGACTTCTGTAGGCTCTATGTGTTACTGGAGAAGTTATTTTCTGTGGATCTAAAGCAGTTGGCTGGGTGCGGTGGCTCACGCCTGTAATCCTAGAACTTTGGGAGGCTTAGGCAAGTGGATCATCTGAGGTCAGGAGTTTGAGACCAGCCTGGCTCACATGGTGAAACCCCACCTCTACTAAAAATACACGAAAACATTAGCTGGCTGTGGTGGCACACACCTGCAGTCCCAGCTACTTGGGAGGCTGAGGCAGGAGAATTGCTTGAACCCAGGAGGTGGAGGTTTTAGTGAACTGAGATCGGCTACTGCACTCCAGCCTGGGTGACAGAGCAAGACTCTGTCTCAGTAAACAAATAAACAAACAAAGCAGTCATTCTCACTCTTGGCTATATCATTAGAAACATCTGGAGAGTTTTACAACTTATTAATGCTTAGGCCCTCCCCTACAGAAACTCTGATTTAATTGGCCTGAGGTATAGCCCCAGTTTTGGAGTTTTACAAACTTTCCAGGAGACAGTAACGTGCATCTAGGGTTGAAGACCATTGAAGTTAAGTGAACTGGTCTCTTCCACCTATTGAAGACTTTCAAGATTTTAGAAAAGGGAAACACACTGGAAATAAAAATACAAATAGCTAATTATTTAAACTGCACCTATTTTGTGCCGAAGTTTTTACTTGTACATGCTTAATCCTTACATCTTTAATTCTTAACACACAACAGTAGTTGGTGTTATTCTTCCTTTATTGGTGAAAATACAGACTTCCCAAACTTACCTATGTGATTCAGAATTGAAAGTTATTATTTTTTTTCCTGAAACAATGGGTCTCAGTGTACATGCTCAGCATAGCAGCATCTGCATAGCCTGAGAACTTATTAAAAATCCTAATTCTCTTGTCCTATTGAACCAGAAACTCTAGGAGTGGGCCCAGCAATCTGTGGTTTGAAAAGCCTAAGTGATTCTGATGCATGTTCAAGACTGAGAATCAGTGGTTTAGGGACCTGATTCCTTAAACCGCAAGAGCTCTACCTAAGAAGAGAGCTCAACAACCAGAATTGCACCATGTGCAGGAAAAAGATTAAGAGAAAGTATCATTTACGAAAGTTGATCTACCATTTTTTCCTTTAGTTTTTCACAATTATTTCTTCCTGAATACAATGTCCAGCTGTTCTTTTCTAACCTCAGATGCTGCTCTAGTAACCAATTTACCCTTCAAGGTTGGGCTTGATCTGTTTTAATTATAAGTGGTGTAGTGGAGTGTGCATGGCATTTGGAATAAAATATATGTTTAAATTCAAATTATTCATATTAAAATTCGTATTGAAGTATAACGTAACTATAGGAGCTTGCATATATCAGGAAGATGCCTGATGAATTTCTATAAACTAAACACATCTATGGTGCCATCACCCAGATAAAGCAACAAAACATTGCTGTTCTCCATCCTGTTACTACTTGCCACAAGGGAGAACACTGTCTATAGTTGTAAAGATTAATTCTGCCTGTTTTGTACTTTAGGTAAATTTACACACTATGTGCTGTTTTATGTATCTCTTCTTTTATTCAATAGTTTGTAAAATTTATCCATAGTTTTCAAGTGTTGTATTGTTCAGTCCTGCTATGATATATCATTCCATTGCACATATCACAATTTGTCCACTCTATTGTTGATTAGATTGTAATACAGATGTATTTGAACAGTGTATTATTGTATAGATTATTTCTCTGATCACTCTCTCTTTTCCATCCATTACTCTGCTTCTTCTTTGACATTTATTTTAAAAAAAGATAATTTAAGAGCTCACAAACATTTTTTGGGTACTTAGACACTGCATCTGCCATGGAAGAGTGTTTATCAATGTGAACCTCCCAAAGTCCCGCTTCCTGGCTATTTATATTATATTTTACAGAGAAGAAAGAATTAGAGATGTTAACTAACTTGCTCAAGGGTCCCAGTTCACAGTTGCAAAGCTGGGACTGAATTCTTTTTTTCTAGCTCCAAAGTCCCTAGCTTTCCGATTAGTTTGTCATTTTCAGAAAGTCCTGAAATGTATCCTTACATATTTATTCTATTTTACTTTATTTTCCTATTTATTTGAAATCATATCAACTGATTTCTAATTAACTAATTGGAAGGCAAGTAAAACATATTGCAAATATGATTTTCAGTACTCAGGACTTAATATACTTCTCCAGACATAGTGGTTAGACATTTTATTTTTGTATTTGCATCTTTACAACTGTTTCTCAAAACAGTCAATGAAATTATCATTCTGGAATGTCTTTTAATGCCATAAAATTTTTAAAAATACTTTTAAAGAAGATGAAAGCATTCCAAAATGTGACAAACCTTGATGATCAGAATATTTTCAGTTAATATTTGTCATCTAGTATTTTGATATTCACCGTATCAGACTTAATTATTGTTTAAGTATTCTGAGTCATGTATATAAATATTTTTAATTTAACCAATAAATCTATTTAATTTTATATGTTATCCTTATATATTTGGAATTATTCATCCATTGGAATTATTTAACAATTGTATTTTTAACCCATCTTTAAAAAGTCAAGAGTTCTTTACCACATTTTTTAAGGACAAACAGGAATACAGAGAAATTGATTTTTTTTAAATCCTCTTAAACAAATTTATACTTTTATAGTTTCCTTGTTTGGATTTAAAATACACCATATTACGTAGACTAGTTAACTTTTTTATACTGTCAACATCTTTCTTATTACATCTTATGTTTGTGATCACAAACTTTAATTCATTAAACTATTGTTTCAGCAGAATTAGAAGTGTCCTCTATGCATAATGGGACATAAATCTGCATAAGAATTAGCTTTTTCTGAATGCAAGAGTAATAGTTGAATGAATCCTTTAAATCGTGTCTAAAAGAGGGAACAAATCAATTGTACCTGGGCTACATCTGCTGTGTTAGTAGTGTCTGTCCTCTAAATTTGATGCTCTGCAAAAAATTGGCATTGTTATTCTCTACAGTTAGATGCATTCATTTCAGTTGAGGTCCCTACTATTTTACAGCTCTGTCGACAAAATTATTTTTCTGATAAGTATCTATTTTAACTAAGAAGTAATCCTGTAAAATGCATCCTGCATGCACTACTGCTTTAAAAAGTAACTCTTCTCTAGTGAATGATCTAATTAAATTCTGGACCTTAATACTCCAGTGCTTTGCAATTACATATACGTTTAAGAATTCCGTGGGAGTACATAATCTGGTCATAGAATTATCTAGGCTGTTAAGATTCATACATTTGGGGTTCACTAGTATTTCAAAAGATACGAGCTCAGAGAAAGCACAGTCTGGGAAAGTTACTGTGTTCAAACTTGTGGGACTTTGAATTCATCCTGAAATCCTCCTGCCTTCTAGTGCTCATAGAATACTCACCTTTTCCTGTTTGTAGCTGCTGCTGCTGAACTGTCTTTCTCTTTAGCTTTCTCCGTACTTCACAGAGATAACAGGGCATTAAAAATAAGTTAGTAACAATTTTGGAATTTTTCTTTTGGGTCAAGGCAAAAATTCAAAAGTCCCTAGGAGGTGGACAAAAAGTAAGGAAAGAAGGAAGGAAAGAAGGAAGGAAGGAAGAAGGAAGGAAGGAAACACGGAAGGAAACACAAGAAAGGTTTTTGGAAGCCAGTATTTGCAACATTTTTTTGTGAAAGCTAGTATTTATAAATTTATCACTAATTAAACAACATACTTTTAAATAGCATCTTTTTATTTTGAAATAAAATATCTATTATAGAGAATCTGAAAATACAAAATAAAAGAAGATAAATATAATGCCTGTATCTACCTCTTTTTTTTAGAGAAAACAACTGTTAATGTACTGGTTTAGTTCATCTAACTCTTATTTATTGTCATTAGTATGTATTTTTTTCATTTATAGACAAAGTCATAAAATAGTATAATACAGTTTACTACTGTGAACATTACACTTATGAACATTATTCCTTGTCTTAAATATTTTTCAAAAACATTATTTTTAATGGCTCTACAATCTTTTCATGTGGTTATATCATAATTAATTTATTCGACTTCAGTTCTTTAATATTTATAGATAGTACACAGATTCACACTCACTATTACAAAAAAGTGCTACAATGAACACTAATAAATATCTCTGTTTATTCTCAGTTAAATTAATGAAAATATTGGATTATATATTTTCTACACTAATTAATGTTCTTGATGCATATTGCTAAAATGCCCACTAGAAAGCAATGTAAATGTATGCTTCCTCAGTAAAGAGAAAGAATTTAAGGTTCCTTTTGGTTCGTGATGTTATTTTATAGGACTCTAATGGTTTTTCTAACATAAGTGAATAAAAATAATAAAATTATTTATGAATAGATTATGTGATATGTTAGCAGATTCTGATTCCTTTCTTCTTACCACTGAAAGCCCTGTGATTCATATTCACTCTCTAAGTGCAGATATCTAAGCTCAAGTCATTAAGAAAGCAAGCTTATTATTAAAAATATAAAATAAACATCTTCAATATCAAATAATTGCCTCCATTACTCTGGTAAAATTACACTAGGAATAATAGATGAGTAGAATTAGCAAGTGGTGGAGTAACAGTAAGTTTCTCCATATAAGAGTTATTTAGTGAGATTTATTTTAAAATTGTTACTATACAAGGCAGTCATTAATTGTAAAACATAATAGAGTCATCATTTGTATTTATTCACAGGAAGTTTATTTCTATGGAAATAATATTGTGTTCTTATTTTAAATTGCAATATGCAGATTTCAACCTACTTCTTTAGCTTTGCATACATTTACAACCTACAGGTAGATTTGAGACATGTTTTTAGACTAGGTACCTATATATATAATTATATTAAGATAATGGACTCTTCTTTAGTTCAGTGGGTTCCTGCATGTGCCTATTTATTTTTACTATCATGAGGTAAATATCTAAGACAATAAAATCATATATTTGTTTATGGTGTGCTGGCTGGCAAAGAATCCCCTTGTACATGAGGATGCCACAGAGTAGCAACAGGCTTAACAAGGAGAAAAAGTAAGTGAGTCCCTATATATTTGGCAAATATTAGGCTGAATGTGAGTTAAGCAGCTTTCTCTACTATAAGGCATCAGAGAGATTTTAATAAATTAGCGTATTATAATTTATCAAATGGAAGAAAACGTATTTATTGCACCCTGAGCTTACTTATGACACATTTCTGGTTTTTGTTTTTGATTTTGTTTTTGTTTCTTTCTCATGGATCTGTGTGTGGTCTAGAACAAAAAACATACTATGGCCGGTAGTACATCAGGAAGTTACTGTGATACTAGGTAAAAAGATCTTATTCTGTTCACCTAATAATGATGCATATCTGTCAAACTTCATGTAAGAAAATAGTCATTTATTGTGATCATAGATTCTGCAGATCAGAGTTTCTAGAAGGGCTTGGCTGTATATTTCCCATTTGAGGTCTGAAGTGACTGATGCGAGATGTGGGGCTGCAGTCATCTGAAGGCTTGACTGAGCTGGAGGCTATACTTCCAAAGTGGCTCATTCACATGGCTGGCAAGTTGATACCAGTTAGTGGCTGAGAACCTCAGTTTTTTCCATGTGGACTTCTGCACAGGGCTACTTCCATGTCTTCATGGGAAGGCTTAAGGCTTCCCCCAGTGTGGGTAATTCAAGGAAGCCAGGCAGAGTCTGCAATGCCTTTTTTGATACAGCCTTGAAACTCATAAACCATCACTAGCATTCTAGTGTTTGTCACACAGGCACAGATGAGATTACAGGTGGGAAGGAAGCACATGAGACCATAAAATTCAAGAGATTAGAATGACTGATGGCTCCCTCCATTGACACAGATCCTGAGACAACGGAAGTGAATTTCATGAAGACTTGGATAATACATCAGGAAATCACTGTAGAGTTCTGAATATTAGGGAGGTTAGATAGCTTTGGAACTGACTGAATAGCCATATCCAGAACATTGTGATTAATTGATATTACATATGAGGGCCTTCAGAAACTTGTATTATTAATATTTTTTGTTTGTTTCTTGTTCCATGCACTTAAATGAACTTTAAATAAACAGAAGTATACTTATCACAGTTTTGAATGAGCAAAATAGAATAGAGGGTTGATTTACAGATCATCTATATAATCAAGATTAGAGATAATCTAGGGGTGACACTGCTGACTTAAGTTCAAATGATTAAACTTAACAGTGTTGGGTGAATTTAACCGTGTATTTTATTTTAAAAAATCTGGCTCCCAGAATGTAGTGTAACTAGAGTAGCTCTAGCCAGATTCTCTGGTTCCCACACTGCGAGTAAAACCCTGGCCGCCTGGGTGAAAACCAGGAGTCCTAACCGCTAAACCACGACAGAAGCAGAGTAGCATGCAGCTGGAACTTTTAATCTTTGTCTTCCTAACCCTGAAGGGCCTAGGTGTCTCGGTGAGTGTTACAAATCAGATAGAACCCGTGGACCCAAAGAGTGTGTGATAATGCGATTTATTAGGCAGAGCAAAATGAGAGCTTCCACACCGCTGTGGAAGGGGACCTGGAGAGGGTGCCACCCCAGGCTGGGGTGGCTAGAGCTTTTACCCCTGAGTTATTTCCTCCTCTTTCATGTTCTCATCCAGTGAGAGGTGTTCTTTCAAACTTCCTCTGGATTAATTGATCTTTGAATTCTTTACCAGATTGGCTACCATTTTACAACCCTGAGTCACAGAGTCCCCACCTCCAAGAGCCAGAAGTGGGAAAATCAGAGAAAAAGCCCCTATCTAGCCTGCCAGAGACAGGAAAATGGAAACAAAGGCCCTATCTAGCCTGCCAGAGGCGGGAAAGCAGAAACAAAGGCCCCTAGCCACCAGGGAAGTCCCTCTAACTCAGTCCCTCAGTAGCATGAAGGATAGTGACAGAAACACTAACCTAAGTAACCTTATTGGGCATGCTTAGCATAAATTCTGTCTGTCACATGAACTTTTAAAACAATGATAAATTTTTAGTTTTGTTAATAAAATGAAACTACCTAGAACCCTGTGCCAATACTGTAGTCACCAACCACATGTGTCTATTGAGGGCTTGAAATGTGGCTGGTCCAAATTGAGATAAAAATATACTTCTCAGACTTTGAAGACTTAATAAAAAACAGAAAAACATATAATATGAATTATATGTCATATTCATTATATGTTTAAATAGTATTTGGGAAACACTGGGTTACATAAAATATATTAGTAAATTGATTTAACCAGTTTCTCTTTATTCGTTATGAACACAGCTACTACAAATAAACTTACATAGTCAAGGTTCGTGTTGCATTTCTGTTGCTCAGTGCTGCTCAGTGGATACAGGAGGTGGATATGTCAGTGTTCTAAGGGCTGATTGGAAAATACCTGGGATACTATAACCAATTCGAAGCTGTATAGGACACAGTCATAATTCTCAAAGATTTAGCAACTGTGATGAAGGAATTATGTAATTATGGAAAGGGAAAACTTTGTAAAATATAGGAAGAATAATAGATATCTTCAGTATTGACAGGCTGTCACAGAGAAGAGAAATTAGATGTATTTCTAAGCATAAAACTAGGGCCCTGGTGCCAGGAAGGCAGATTTTGGCTCAACATAATGAAGTCCTCTCCTAACACTTGTTTTTTCATTAATACAGTGCCTAGTGTTGAAGTCAGTGAGCCTTTTTCCTCTAGAAATAGTCAAAAGATGGGTAGATAATTGTCCATCATAGGTATTGTGCAGAGAAATCTAGCATGGGTGAGTTATGTTGAAATAGTTAAATTTCACTGTTTTCCATTAATCCAAGAAGGATTACAGTTTTACCTCTGAAATACATCATACCATAAACATAGGAAAAAAGAAATGTGACTTTCCAACTAATGTGTCAAGTTTGAAATGTTGCAGCTTATACAGACCTTGATTTTTCTTGCTACAGATTTCAATCAAAAGCAGTAGACTTTGTTCCATGTAATCGTATCTATTTTGAAAAGTATCAAATATGGAATAACTTTTCAGAGAAGCAGAACAGTAGTAATTCTTACTAGAAATAGAAAACTTCAAGTTAAAAAAAAACACAATAGTATGTACACACAGAGAAATTCAGAAGTAATATTTTCAATGTTTTCTGATTATACCAAGGCAGCAATGTTGTGATTCCTAGTTGGAGTTAATACTAATTAATTTTCAATTGTTTTCATGTTGCCAATTTTAAAAAGAAAAACAATTAAGGGTTGTGTGTTAGTAAATTAACCAGCTCAAAGAGAGTGTGTAGTTTAGGGGTCTCTACATAGAAAGGACCTTAGTGTTTCTGAGGAAAGAAGAAATAGAGAATATAATTAGTCATGAGGTCAACATCATTTTAAAAGACCTTGGCCAGAAAATGACCAAGGCTTATGGTCAAAAAATTTATACTTTATTTTTAAGAGCAAAATTTTTGTTAAGATGTAAAAGGTAATCTATTGTACCTGAAATAGAATGAAATATTGCATTATGATGCTTAATTCTACTTACTTGAACTTCATTATGTCTAATTGAAATTCTTAAGCATTTTTCTTCCCTTTTCCCCTTGAGATCATTTAAGGCTAAAACTGGAACTTAATCTGTGTGGTAAACCTAGCACCATGTACAGTGTAGGTGTACATTATAGTCATTTGTTTCTTTAGTCATTGAATAAGTGGGGGAAAGAACCTTCTCTATACAGGGAGAAAAGATGCATTTTCTGCTTCTTCCAAGAGACTTGTTTCAAAATAAGAGATACTTTACAGGATGATGAAAAGCTAGTGGTATTAGCGTGAATTTTGATCTTCATTAAGAAACAAATAATCTAAGTTATTTGTGCATAATTTTGCACCTTAAACTAGTTATGTACCTATAATTTTGCACTTAAACTTATGAGTACTATCAGACAATGATTTTCATCATTTTTTTCTTTCCAGATAAAAAATTTCTGTCCATAATACTTCAAATATAAACATTAGCAATTTTCAATTTGAGGCTATCACTTTGTTATTACTTCTCTGTATATAAAGAATTAAACAGCACTATTTTTGCAGTTGAATTTTATTTAGTATGTATGCCTCTATAATAACATATTCTGATGGAGAGCATTTTATTAATAATTTACATTTTCTTTGCAGATTGAATTATACCATGAGAACAATTAATGGCAAAGATGCTCACTTACTCTCCCTTATAATTTCTAAGCAAAAGTATTTCATATTTAATGAGGTAATTGCAAAATACAGGCATCTTATTAAAGACACTGTGAAAGGGGAGATTTTCTAAATAATAAATGTTGTTAATAGTCATGTTAATATTGAATAGAAATTTAAAATCTATAATTCAGTTATAGATTATAGCTGTACTTATTAGTTACTCATTTATAAAATAAGTATGGTTTTTGTTTTCAGAAAAATGTTCCAAATTTTGAGGTTATACCTTATATCCCAAGACATATATTCTTTCCTGTTATTGAAAAATTAGGTCAATTTAAAATATCCCACCGTTATAAATGATGTTGTGATGATCATCATTGCCCTTAAAGCTGTGGCCACATTTTTGATAAATCACTGTATCAAGTGATATTAATTTTGTAGTGGTTATTGAGGCATATTACTGTATTTCTTTCCAAGAAGTTTCAAACAACATTTCCTCTAGCTTTGTGTGTGTGTGTATATATATGTGTGTGTGTGTGTGTGTGTGTGAGAGAGAGAGAGAGAGAGAGAGATAGAGACAGAGACAGACAGAGAGAGAGATTTTTAAAATTTAAATTTTTAATCATTATTAGTTTTGTGGATGAGAGAATTGCATAAAATGTTCAGGTAATTTGCTAAAGATCTGCTGGATAACAGAAGAGCTGGGATCAGAATCAAAGGTCATGATATTATCCATAATATTACAATGATCTTTATATGTAAAATCCTAGGTTAATTAATCGTAAATTTATTCAATAGCTATCCATAGAAAGCTTACTATGTAAGCTTTCTTCTATACTATATGCCATGGATATAGCACAGAACAAAACAAATGAGAATCCCTCGCCCACATGGAGCTTGCATAATAGTGGGGAGAGATAGAGGAAAAAGAAAATAAGTAAATTACATAGCATGTTAGAAGGCGGTAAGTCCTAGAGAGAATTTTATTTTACATTTTATTTCACTTTTACTTACTTTTAAGTACAGACTCACACAAATTTGGAAATGAGTAGAGAGACCTTTGTATTCCTTACCCATCAGCAAAATCCCCCCAATGGTAACATCTTGCATAAAAATAGTGCGTTATCAAAACCAGAAAATTTACTAGCATAAAATAATTAATACGATTACAGGTCTTACCTGTTTTTGCATATGCTCATTTTTTGACATGCCTTTGTGTGTGATTCTATGACATTTTCTGTTCCATGTAACCACCTCCACCATCACAATTGAGATACAGAACTGCTCTATCACCACAAAAAAAAATCTCTTTTGCTTCCCCTTTATAGTCACACCTTCTGTCTGCTTCTCTAATTTCTGGTGACCCCTGTTCTTCACTTCTATAATTTTGTCATTTTCGGAATGGTATATAAATGGAATCATGCAGTATATAACCTTTTGAGATGGCTTCTTTTTTATTGTCCAATATAATGCCCTTAAGTTCCATTCACATTTTTGTGTGTGTCAAGATTTTGTTCCTTTCTATTGCGGAGTAGTAGACAGTGACATATAAGGCAAAAAAGAAGATGCCATTAAAAAGGGTGCAGTTTTCAGCGGAGTAGTGAGCAAAGGCATTCCAGAGGAAATGACACCTAAGTGTCAACCTAAGGAGGTGAAGAGAGATTCTTGTCCATATTTGGGGGAAGAGTGTCCTAGGTGAAGGAAATATCCTGAGTAAAAGTTTGGAGCAGCCAGGAAACTCTATTTGCCTAAGCAGTGAGAGAGAGGACAAGCATTAAGAGATAACACTGAGGCCTCTTTTACTCTCTGTAGACTCTACAATTAGTGGCAACTGCAGTAACTGTGTACTGTGGGATTGTATCACGCTAGTGACAAATTTCCCATGGAGTTACTTTTAAACTCTGAAGAAATTGAAAGAATTATCCCTTCCCTGGGGGTGTAGCAAAATGAATATTTTATAATAGTAAAATATTTTGATTGGAATTTTGTCTTTTAAAAAGATTTAATGAACTTTGTATTCCAGTTATGAAATGTTGTGTTTATGAAAGGTTATTTAAACCTTTAAGTAACTTCGGCATGAGACAGGAAGCATATATTCTATTACTTTTCATCATTCATGATCTATTACTTTGTGCAGACCTCAGTTAGGGGTACAAAAGGCATAGAATTTACTGGAAGTACAGAGATGGCACATCGTATGACTCAGAGAACATTGCATCACAGTTGGGTTCCTCAGCCCAGCAGAGAATATCATGGAAGACAGGGGACATAGAGCTGAAGGCTTTCTTACCAGACGTTGTCTGTGGTACTTTAAGGTCATGTCAGATGGCAAACACTAAATGGACCTGCCAGAAAATTCCAGTCCATTTGGGAAGTTATATGATCTAAGCCAAGTCTCAGCCTTCTACTTTGTCAAAAAATAAAAAGGGTTTAAGTCATTTTGACAGGTCTCAAAAGCATCTTAGTAAATGAACAAAGCTCAGGACATCAAAGTTGCCAATGTTAATGAAAGACTGAATTGAGCTGCTGCTTGGGGCACTGGCAATCCTAATCTGATTTTCACAAACATGCCAATATCAATAAACTCTCAGGTAAACACACAGCCAAATAAATCGAAGTGCATTCATTTTTCTAAATACTAGATATTCGATTTCTTTAATTCTGTACTATGTAATTGGAAGCTTACATTTTGGTGTTTTACATATATTTCTACCATCACATATAAACTCTTTAAAGGCAGACACGCACTGTTTTTTTTTTTCTCTCTCTCACATGTCTAGAATTTAAAATCAATATGTCCTCAGTTACTAGCTGTGAAAAAAATTCATTTATCTGACATCAAAAAACACAAGTCATTGCTTTTCGGTAAATGAGAATGTCACTGCTGCTGTAAATAAATTCAGACACATTCAATGAGCATTAATATCTGATTATTATTCTTTCTACTTATAACAAAGAACTAAGAGATGAAATCTAACTGCCAAGAATCAGTAGGAGAAAGTAGTCATTGTGTTAATTTCAATGCTGCTGTGTAAATTGCATTAATATTAAATGGGTTTTTATTTAACAATTGTAACTTCAAAGGTGACAAAAAATTAATTACCTTAACAAATTCCAAAGTCTTTTCTTCCACCATACAGCTAAGGAAAATAATTAAAGAAAAATAAAACAATCCTGAAGAAACACTGACTCTCACATGCTTTTTATTCTTCCTGAAAATGTGAGATAGTAAAAACTGAGAAATAAAATATGCTTCTAACATTATACTGTTTTGTCACAAAAAAAGTTATAAAAATGAAAATATCTTATGGCATTTGTAGAATATTGAGTAATCCTTGGGAAAGTGTCAATATAGTCAGCTTTCTAGAATTTTGTATACTGTTGTCATAGCTATAATTTCTTGTTTTCACATTTAAATCACCTATGCTACCTTCTGCATATGTGTCCATGATTGACAGTAAACAGTTGCCATTTCTGCAAGTCCTTACATGCTGAGATCAATTTTCCCATTTAGTTCATAGTAATTCCTAAATACTTACATCTTACAAAATTAAATGAGAGAGTATAATCTCTATTGAGACCATGGGAAACATGAGCAACCTGGTCAGTGTTTTAAACCTGTCATCATGGATTATTTTGTATTTGTCCCTGAATTCATTCTGGCAGAAAATCTAACTGCACCTCCTACAACTACTTAGTCAAACCTTTTCTTTCATCAAGAGTAAAACTCTGGTTGTATGCTTTAAGTCTGGCTTATTTTAAGGATCAAAGCTGAATTAGGCCACTTCAATTTAGACCAGTATCACTCACATTTGCTGTTCTTAAGGGCGACATAACACATGACATTTAAGAATATCCTCCTGATTTACATAGAAAGGGGTACAAAATGTTCCTCACTGCTGCTGGTGGTGAATTGCATTTCCAAAGTAGGGTTGCTTATAGTTTGAGGATGTTTCCTTTTGCTTTATTTTGGCTTGTATTTTCTGTTTGATAAATACAGAAAAGAGGCTGTTTATACTTAGGAAGTTTGTCTTGACTGCTGTCTAAGTTGTTTTCTTTCTTCTGGGTAAAAGAAGTTTTTCTGGGATAGTTACCAAGAAATAACAGTGCTTTTTTTTTTTTTTTATGTCAGAAGGGACTATGCAACACCTTGATTTATTGCTGAGGAAATTGAAGCCCAAAAAAGTCAAGTGACAAAAAAGCTAGGCAGTGGCAGAGTTTAACCTAGATAATATGTCTCCAAATGCTCAAGTAAAAGACTTTTCCACCTAACTGTTCTTTAAAATACTCCATGTCAATGGCAAAAAGGAAAATTTTATTCTCTCCAAAAAGTTGGTAAAAGACACACACATATCTTGATCCCTTTCAAATACTAATTACCTTTCATTTCTTTCACATATCTTCTCATTAATTTTTAAATAATTAAACATCAGGAAATGTGGAGGCACTAGACATAAAAATGTGTGTAATTCCTGCCTTTCATTTGAAGAGTTGGCAATGTAGTGGGGGAAATTTGTGTAAATAGAAGAATTATAGAACTTTAGAGCCAGGAGCAAAGAAAAGCTCAAAATTTTAAGAAGAAGGCATCAAAACTGTTATGAAGATTGGGTAGGAGTTTTCCAATATTTTTTTCCTTTTAAGTGGGAAGATGTCTTCAGGCATGTACAGAACAGAGTCATGAAAAGTCCTAGTGTGTGTGCACAACAGTGAGAGACTTGGTGTAGTAGGAGAGTTGGAAAATGAAGTCTGGAAATGAATCAGAAGTTTAATTCATGTATGTGCTAATTATTTTCAATCTCTGAAGTTAGCTGTGATGAAATTAAATCACAAATCCCCAAATCCTCAAAGAGTTCACAAATCCCCAAATCCTCACTGGTTCACAAAGGCCATACGGGATTTTTACATCAGGAAAGAGCTGCCTATTTGTTATTTGAGAGTGCTCATTTTGTGTGGAACCTCCAGTTCTAATGAGTTTCACAAGATCACAGGAAGCTACAGGGTCTCTTGTGCACCCGCTGACCTAGGACCTGAAGTAAAAGTAGATGTCATTGTCCCCCATTTTTAAATGTTTTCATCCTTGGTGCTCAGGGCTTTTCCAACTCATTCTTGGACTTGCTAGTACCTTTCTATTTGGGAATGGACAAAAAGGGCAAGAGGAAGCCCTGAGAAACTCCTAGATTTAGGAATGACTGACCCACTTAGACTTAAGGTGTAAATCTGCATTCGTATTTGGGAACATCTTTTGGGTTTTCCACATCTACATGACAGTGACACTGATGAGTTCCATTCTCTCTCTTTCCTTTTGGTCACTAAAACATCTGTCAAAGGTAGAACAGCCACTATGTACTTGATCAGCTTCCAGCCAGATGAACATTTCTTTGGTTGACACTGAAATAACTGAATTCATTATCAAGCTCTGTTCTAACTCAATATCAAGTATGCGTATATAAGTGTATATATGTCCATATATATGCACTTTTTCCTTGTGGATATTCTGCAGTTTTATCTGCCAGTTGTCTTCAATCTGGAGAAATCAAAACCTGTTGCTAATCCATGGATTCCTTTACAATGAGATAGAAAATATATTTCCTTTCTTTTCCATTCATTTAGAGTTCTCTGTATTATATCCACCAATTTTTCTCAACAATTTTACCCCTCATTTATTTTCATTCTGATAATGGTAACTAAGAGGATTTTCTACTTTCTTTGGGATGAGTTAGATGATCATAGTCCTAATAAAATATAGGTGTCGGGATAAGATAAGGAGGAAGACACTGATAATTTAATTTATCAAACACCAGCAATATCACATGCATTCAGCTTCTTTGCAGATAGTCAAGAGCTTAGGGAGTGTTATTTGAGGAACTAAAGATCTAAATTCTGGGAAGACTCATCAGAGTTGGATGATATAGTGGACAGCATGAAAATGTCAGGTACCTTGAGGAAACAGACCTTTTCCCTGTTTCACTATTGTGAGACCACAGGTCTTTCCAGCTCCTCCCAGTGTCTATGTAAAATTGCAGCTGCATCACATATTAAAATGCAATTTAATTCAAACATTAATTACTGGATACTTACTGATAGAATTCACATCCACTGAGCCTGACAAGTAATGATATGAAATCTTTAGAAGCTATGACCCTGACCTTTGAAAAGTTTATAACTGATCATTTTTCTTTGACTTACTTTTAGTTGTGCATATTCCTCTTTATCCCTGACATGAAATGTCACATAGTATCCATTTTCATCCCAATATTGCCGTACAGAAAACTCTAAGCTCTAAGCAAGACATGAATGATAACTTATGATAAAATTCCCAGCGAGGTCATTCTTCATCTTTCACTTTGTTAAATAATTGGGGAACAGTATTTTAAAAGCTGTCTGGCAATAACACATAAAGTAGTTTTAGAAGGATGTTTTTGCAGTTATAGCACTAAAATCTTTTTTATGAAAACCTCAAGATTCTTGCAAAAGTTCCTTTGTAAATGAGAGTATTCAAGACCTCCATGATATGATGGCAGCTTATATTAAAAAGAAAACAAAATGCTTTATCTCATTTTGCAATTTTAAAGTTTGTTTCATAAGTTCATATCAGATATACTTTTCTTAAAATGGCTTATAGGCCAGGCTCAGTGGCTCATGCCTATAATCCCAGCACTTTGGGACACGAAGGCAGGTGATCACTTGAGCTCAGGTGTTCAATACCAGCCTGGGTCACATGGTGAAACCCCAACTCTACAAAAACATTAGTCGGGTATTGTGGCATGTGCTTGTAGTCTCAGCTACTGGGGAGGCTGAGGTGGATAGATCACCCGAGCCTGGGAGGTCCAGGCTGCAGTAAAGCCGTAAACGCCACTGAACTCCAGCCTACGCGACAGAGTGAGATCTTGTCTCATATAAAAAAAAAGGACTAAATAATTTTATTACAACAAATGATAGAGGAGCTTACATATTTTCTATTTCTTTACATGTAAGAGGAGCGCTTATCTAACAGTCTTAAATAGAGTTGGCATCTTTCCTTAAGTAAGAGCAAATCTATTTCTTTTCTGCTTAGATATTCAAATGCATTTTACTTAATAACCCAATTAGACTTGAAAATAGTACTAGAATAAATATGTGATTTTAACTTTTGCACAATAAAACCTTGATTAGCTAAAACAAAACTAACAAGAAATATCAATTAACTAGAAGGAACAAAATTATAAGGCAACTCAAAAGAATCTAGAATTTAGAAAGCTATAATAGAAAATTTGAAGATATGATGTGCTGAAAGTTATAAGCAAACATCTAATCTGATTCCTTTGTTTTTTATGGTTACATAATCACAGTTTAGCTATTTAAATCTTCTGGGATCATTTAAGCAAGTTTTCTTCTATGTATTAGATCCTCTTACCAATCAGAAAAGTGGAATAAAATTATGGCAGTATCATCAACAAAGACTCAAAGAAAAGTTTCTGATGATTATTCAAGTAACTTGAGCCCAGCAGAACCTCTAATTTTCCTAGCATTATGCTAAGAATACATGCATGGAGGAGGTGATAGTCTTAAAGACGAGTTACCCAGGCAGACAGTTTAGGACACAGAAGTATAGAGAAGGCCACAGCACACGCAGGGGTGTTCTTCAAATATCAGTATAGAAAGTCAGTGATGCAATGAGGAGCTTGTATAATAGGCATTAGCTATATTATCAACAGATTTCAAGACACATTATTACTTCATACAATAAAGACTCAGAGGAAGATACATTTCCTTGCTTCCATGAATTTACCATCTAAGGATGGATGAGGAGTGAGTTCAGTAATTAAACACATAAAACAGCTATTGATAAACATCATAATGATGTTTGAAGTGTCCATAATATAAACATATGTGAAATTTGAGACAGCCTGTAATCCCAGCACTTTGGGAGGCCGAGATGGGTGGATCATGAGGTTAGGAGATCAAGACCATCCTGGCCAACATGGTGAAACCCCCTCTCTACTAAAAGTACAAAAAAAAAAAAAATAGCTGGATGTGGTGGTGCACATCTGTAGTACTAGCTACTCAGGAGGCTGAGGCAGGAAAATTGCTTGAACCCAGGAGGTGGAGATTGCAGTGAGCCGAGATTGCACCACTGCACTACAGCCTGAGTGACAGTGCGAGACTCTGTCTCAACAAAAAAAAAGAAAATAGCATTCACTGCCATCTCAATTACTAATAGTGTTGCCTGATTCTGTGGAAATGCAGCAATGGTATCGTGACAAATTTTAAATATCTGTGTAATTGTCCTCCTCTTTCACAAAAATGTAATGTTCTCCTGATTATTCTATTTCTGTTAAAGGTACTATTGCCTACCTAACAAAGCTTGAAGCCTCAGTTATCTTTGTAGCACCATCAGTATCACTAATTGTGTATTGATATCAAGGAACCCATATAATGTTTCCACTGTAAATACTTAATCAGGCCTCTTAGTTCCCTCTTTAGCTATGACTCCAGAAGCCATGTCTCTATTACTGCTGGGTACATACTATGAAATAATGGCTTTGTTGTTTGGATACATCAATTTCCTGAAAATCTTAAGTGGTCTGATATCAAGGTCTATACAGTAAGCCTGGAGCTGCCTTTCTGACATTATTTTCTATATCTGTGCTGTGTTTCCTTTCTTCCCCAATTGTGTGTGATTAGTTTTCTCCCAGCTCAACACACTTTGTCCTTTCTTGTGTGGTTAATTGGACTCACTCACAGACGTTTCTTCCTTGATCTCCATCTCTTTCTATCTATTTCTAGCCTTTAATGTTTATTCCAAAGATCTTATCATTCTTGCATTCTCTTTCTCATTTCTCCCTATTCTCTCACTGCAAGATGACCATTTCTGCCACTGCAGTCTTCTAACACTCCTTTGGTTTATTATAAATATTGTCTGTTCATTCCATCACCACACCACCACACTAGTCAGAATCTCATTATTCACCAGGATTGCTACAATAGACTCCTATTTGATCTCTATAGCCAGTGTATCTTACCTTCTCTCTAGTCCATTGTCCACATAGAAACCAGAATAACTTGTTTAAAAACACAAACCAGTCACTTGCTTAAAATCAATCAATGACACCAAATTTAGAATCAAGTCTCAATCCTTTAAAGCTCTACAATGATTTGCAAACTCTGGCATGTCTGCCTCTCTAGTTTTGTCTTGGTCCACTGTCCATGCTCCAGAAACATTTGATGGAATTCATTTTTTAGTGTATCTTATGCTTTCTTACCCAATCTTCATACATACCATTCTCCCAACTGTAATGCCCTTCCTTCCACATCGTACACATTCCTGAGCCAAGTTACTGTGACGATGTGATTCTGCTGTTCAGTATATACAAAGCAAGTCCATCTATGCAGCTAAGGTAGAATTGATTCCACTCAAATCATTTGAGTCATACAAAAAGGGGGAGAGACAGCTTTCTAAAGGGAAGTCCAACTGCTATAAGAAAATGAAATCATAAATGCTATTCAGGCGAGAGTGAAAATCCACTATAGTCAGTAATGGCTCTTTTAAAAAATGCATAGTTATAGAATCTTTCCATTTGCATGTGAAGTATCATGAATTAGTGAAATATGCATAAAAAAATGAAGGAAACTCATCATTGTACACTGCATGCATATCAGTCCAATGGCTAATATAGCCGATTATTTTTTTTTGGTCAAGTTAGAGGTTTTCATTTTCATAATACATTGCTATTGTCATTGCATCTCTGAAACATTTTTCAGAATTGACAGCTATAATGAAATACTTGATACTTACAAAATGTGCTCAAAACCATGTTCATGGGAATACACATAGCACATTGTTGAAACAGATGAAGAGTCTCCAGTGCACTTCACAACCCAGAAATATTCCCTTCATTTTTTAACTACTTTTTCATGCAGAAACTGACCCTTGTTCTTAGTTTTTGCATGAAATTTACAGTAGCCATCTGCTTAGGCTGTGACCTATTATCTTCTCAACTTTTCTGGTAAAGAGAATCAACTTTAATGCTTATTTAAAGAAATGTGAATAAACTAAATATGGGGTTGCAGCTGGTTCAGACTCTCTATTGAAATTCTCATGGCCTGGTATAATTTAAGATCTATTTATGTAATTGTTGTGAAGTCGGAGAAACAATCAAAGAAAGCTGTGTGTTACATCATTTTGCCAAAAGAGATATTCTCTTTGTCTTCTTGTTTAAAGAACTTAACTCTGTAGTTGTAATCTGGCCCACCCACAGATGTGCTTAGGTTGACCTTCACAACATTAACGCAAATAATGACTAAAAGATTCAAAATAGAATTTATTGTGAATATTTAAAAATTGGTGAATTTTATATTCAAAAATCATGTATTTTTTTTCTCTTGAAGCATTGGAAGATCTGGTAATATTGGCGTATTGAGAGATTTTCTCATGGTTAACTATTGGTTCACTCATAGATGGGATGTTTTCTCTTCAAGTAACCTTAGCACTCACAATTTTTAATATTATTTTATTCTTGAAGACTTCACTTGCTTATAGTACCTGTCAAAATTTGGTAGACTTTTCAGGTTGTAACAATTACTTGTCACAATGTGAACTTCTGAAACAAAATATTGGGCCAAAATGAATAGTATAAGGAGTACATTGTGGAATATAATTTTATAATCAAGAACAAGTTGCTCTTGTGGCCTTGGCTATAGCTATTATATGGGTAGCAAGAGCTTCTCAAGACTGGGCTGTAGTTAAGGTTCTGGATGTGGCAGTGACCGTGGGTCAAGCTATGGCTGTGAATACAGCTGTGGCTACAGATTCTCTAACAACGATCACATTCTCAAAGATGTTGATCATTTTGCTGCTAATTGTTGTCTTTCAAAGATTTTGTGCATCTCCCTAGTATTCTGTGATGAATTTCAAGAAGCTTATGTTGATTTTTCTTACATTTCTCTTCATTCCTTATGGACAATGAAAGATAACATGACATTCCAGTTTGATATTCTGCCTCTGGGGCAGTTTCCAATATTTTGATACAATCAACATTTAAGCATTTGCTCATATATTGTCAAATTATGGCATTCTAATTTCTCTATTTGTATTCATGTTTTATTTATCATAGTTCCTAAAGAACTGTATTTAAATTGATTTTTAAAAAGAAGAAATCACTCATGTTACAACCTGTATCAACTATAAATCTTTTCAGCTACAAGTACAAGAAAACTCAAACACATTTGGTTAAAAAAAGCTAGTCATTAATTTCAAATTATAATATATCTATTAAGTAGGAAGCTAATTTCATTTATTTGTTCTGTGACTCTACAATAGCAGCAGCTGCATTTCTTTTCTTTTTTTTCTTTCTTTCCTTTCTTTTTTTTTTTTTTTTTTTTTTTTTGAGACAGAGTCACCCAGGCTGGAATACAGTGGTGAGATCTTGGCTCACTGCAACCTCCGCCTCCTGGGTTCAAATGATCCTCTTGCCTCAGCCTCTCGAGCAGCTGGGACTACAGGCATGTGTCACCATGCCCGGCTAATTTTTTATATTTTTAGTGGAGACAGGATGTCACCATATTAGCCAGGATGGTCTCAATCTCCTGATCTCGTAATCTACCTGCCTTGGTTTCCAAAGTGCTGGGATTACAGGCATGAGCCACTACTTCAGCTGCAGCTGCATTTTCTAATTGCCCTTAATCTTTCACTGATGCCTATAACCTTGTTGTTGTAAGATGGCAACCATAGTTGCGGGTGTGCCAATCTATTCCAAGCAAAAGAGTAGATTGAATCAAAGGGCAAAGGATTGCATTAGTTTTGTTTGCACCTTTTATATCAATGAAGCAAAATATTTCCATGAAGTACTACCTAGGTGATTTTAATTAAAGTAAATCTCTGGCCAAGAGAAATGAGATTATAATGATTCCTTTAAAACAATCATAATTTATCTGTAATAATATAGCATTTGTCCTCTCTAAGATTATCTCCCAGAGTTTTCTTAGCATAGAATCTGGGAAGGAGGTGAAGACATTTGTGTAAGCAAAGGACAAAGTCTGTCACAGGAGTGTCTATGCTCCCATTTACTTTCAAGGAATTTCACTATAAATTTTGTCTTGTGCTTCACGGAGGCCCCTTCCAGAATAATTACTGCCTCACACTTAGAGAATTATTATTCAAACCAATCAATATTTCTAATAGATGAGGCTGCTGAGCTGTTCATCCTGTAGGTTTTATTCATTTCCCTCTTCGTCTTGGATTGCAGTTTACCTTGGCAAGTGATAAGTATTTTGAAGGAGATGCAAGATGTTTCTCAGACAAAATTGTTTTAGGATGTGATAAAACGGGCAAATTTTAAATAATTTTTAAATGTGCCTTTGTTGGCATAAAGAGCACTATGCAATGTGTATATTGAGCGGTTATTGATGAAAAAGATTTTTAGTTTAGAAAACTCAAGATCATGATTTAGGCTGGAATAGTGTTAAAAATGGATTAACCAGAGAGATAAGGCAGAGACGACCAAATTTCTCTATGATATCTTCCATTCCTTTAAGTTATTCTCCATTCTTTGATTTTAGACAAAATATTACATAATTTATGTAAAAGTTACACTTTAAATTCCTAGATTTGGAGGCCTTAAGTTTGAAACTAGGTTTATCCGGCTGTGGTGACTCAAAAGAAGATAAGGAAGTGGAGGACTAAGACCCAAACATTCTTGTAGCTGTCATTACCCAGCCTGAGAAATGAATGGATTTAAAAGGAATTTACTATGCTGAAAGCAATTCAGATTAATTTAATGTGACCATTTGAATGTCTACTCTTGCATTATTCATTGTACTATCTAGATATCATTATTTTATGTGCAAGCCTACAGTCATTTGACTTTCAAAGTATTTCCTGTAGATATCCTAAGCCTGATATACTTGGTATAAATTATGGAATTACACCATAACATTACCATAAATCTTTATATTCAAATGCAGATTGTGCCTTTCCTCATAGCTATTCTTCTTACTCCTCTAAATAATATGAAGCCAATGTAAATTGCATCTGTAAATGAAAATTATCACTATTTTCAGAATTAATAAGTATATTAACATATATTAATAAGCTGTTTTCAAATGTCATTTCATACATTGTAGTTTTTCTCAAAAAATGTGTTAACTTTTTTATTTGAAACTTAAATGAGTAAATATAATGATTTATTAAATTAGCATAAAATATTCTGATTATTGAGTATAATACATTTTCATGGTCTTCCTATAAGAAGAAAAAAGGATCCTAATTGGACATTGATTAAATGCATTAGTGAGTAAACTAAAGCTAATATATACTGAACAAATGACAATTATAGTTTATCTGCACTATGATCTTTGTAGCAAAATAGTCTATTGATTTTTTTATATAGACCATCCCACAGACATGATTTGGATTCATGGTTGTACTAGGAAGATGCTCATATATAGATATTCTTTTGGCACCCAAAATTATGCTGAGGGTTTTTTTCTTAAATTATTTCCTTAGATAATTTTGATTATACTAATCAAACAACTTTCTAAATAAGTCACTGAAATATTTAAACTGAATTATTCAAACTGAATTATTCAGTGTTTCAGGTGGAGTGAAAAGCGAGAGGGCCAGATTCAGGTTAGCTTCTGGGCTCCGACACTATTCTCTCTGTCTGTCTCTCTGTCTGTCTCTGTCTCTGTCTCTCTCTCTCTCTCTCACACACACACCCTAAATTAACAACTTTCTCCAGGCCTATGAACATATTTACTGAAAAACCCTATCTTGCTTTAATGCTGGTGATTACTAAAGTATCTACTCCCAAAACTATTATGTTATCAACCTAGAATTTTGACCATACATTTTATAAGTTTTAGGTAGTTAAAATTGGTCATAATTGCTGACATTATTTCACATGTGCAAAAATGGGATGAAAATCACACATATTCCCTTATACCTGTTTACTATAAGGATAGCAAACAATGACAAGAGTATCAAGTTTCCATTTTTAGTTCCATTGTCATTCTCCTCCACCAAGACAGCTGTTTATCATTTTTGAGGATACCAGCAGAGATGTTATTCCTGGGTTTACGGGTACTTCTGAAGACTCAGAATTTGTCCCTGGGCAACAGCACTTTGATTACCTACTGATTTTGGGTAGAAGGACTAAATAAATCAAATGTATTCATTCCTTATACTCAATTATTTAATATATTGATTACAGTAGCCCTAGTCTATGCTGTGTTCACAAATCCATGCTGATATTTCAGTAGCTTTGCATAATCTAATACCCCAAAGTTAACTATTGTTAATGGTTGCTCAGGAATCCTTCCAAAACCATCTTTCTTCTTAAGCACATATACACCAACACACATAGAGTCTTTTATACAAAAGAACTTGTATACTCTGTTCTGTTCTGCAGGGAGTCTTATTTATACTTAATACTTTTCATGTAACATCTTTCCATGCCAAAACATGAGTACAAGGCTCTTCTTTTTCATCAAATCACTAAAAAGAATTTCCTTGGTTTATATTATAGTCTCTTCCCCATGTGCAATCTCTGCCTGTTTTACTGTACAAATCACTCCTGACACACTGGATTATCTGCTGATGTCCTTTCCCAGAAATATTGCCTACTAATAGAGGGGCAGCTTTAAATCTTAAGCTCCTGGTGGCTGTTGGGAGAAAATATCTAACTTCTATACTAATATCTAGGTTTTCACACCTCTAAAGTAGAGAGGAAATGACTGTGGTCTGATGTCAGGATCTCATTATCTTGCTTCTCTTACTTTGGTATCTGATCTTCCAAATGGATGTTGATATGGAAATTTATTTCCAATTTAAGAATCAGGAGCAAAAATGCATCTTCTAGAATATGTTATTTCCCAATTTCATATGCTGTTGAGTAGAAACTTAGAACACATGTGTAGAGAAGGAAAAACTTTCCTCTACTCTCTTACATTTGGAGCTGTGGTATGTGAATTAAAGGATACAAATTGTATTAATATTAATGTTTTTAATTTTACTTGCATTGGAACCACACAGAAAAAAAGTGAAAAAACTAACGGAGTTATTAGACTTTAACAAAGGATTATAACACTTTAACACTTTAACAAAGGATTATAAATTTAGGAAAGTGACCAGGAAATATATGGGAGAAACTATGATGAGAAGAGTTATTTAGTAAGGTTTGTATATGCAGAATCATCTCTCAGTACCATCTTTATCTCCCGTAACAAGGGTTGTTGTCTTCTTGAGAAGGGAGAAGGGGACATTTCCACAAGGAAAATTAATGTGATGCTTTTAGTCAGAAAGTGGGAGGGCTCTAGAGAGCTCTTCCCGTTTCTGATTTCTCTCAGTTACTTTCAGTTATAAAAAATCCTTTTCCAAATTGACATATTGTGGTGTGGCATATTTTGATCCCTTCATATGATTATGCTCCTTTTTTCTATTTAAGGACTATATCACCTAGGTACATGCTTAACCTTTTTTACCTTCTTATATTAGCACTTGAGGAAATCATAAAAATAATAAATTTTGAAGCCTGTTGCTGATGAAATACGTATGTTTCTTGTTGCCATGTAAATGTGGTGAGGAGGTGCCTAGAGGATATTTCTCTATAAGTTCTAGCTGCTTTAACTTTGTTGCCCTGTAATAGATTTCTTCTGTGTGTCCAAGTCATTGTCATTAGTATGGACTACCTTTGAAATGAACACTTGAGAGTCCCCAGAGTCTATAATTTTTGAAATAGGAAGATTTCAGGATATTAGTATTTTTCTGAGTATTAAAATCATAACCTAAAGTTAAATTTGTAGGTTTTTTCTTTCTTATACTTTTTAGTAAGTGGTAAAGATGAGCAAACTTTTTTAAATAGCCAGATGCTTTTTATACTCCTAATACACATTTTAAAAAATGAAAGGAAAACCCCCTAGATCAAGCTTGTTCCATCTATGGCCTCTGGGCTGCATGTGACCCAGATGGCTTTGAATGCAGCCCAAAACATTCATAAACTTTAGTCAAACATTATCAGATTTTTTTGCCCTTTTTTTTTCTCATCAGCTATTGTTACTGTATTTTATGTGTGGCCCAAGGCAATTCGTCTTCCAATGTGGCCCAAGAAAGTGAAAATATTGGACATCCCTGGCTTAGATTGTAAGGAAAGGGATCCCATTACATTTATGAATGGGCCGTATTGAAAATTGACAGCAACAGCAGCATCCTAATTGTGTGCCAGAAGAAATAGTACTATTAGAACTTCTCTGTGTTTAACAAAGGATTTAGTTAGAACATTCACTTTCAAGCACCCATTCTATGCATTACACATTCTCTTTTTACCAATAAAAATGTAATCTCTGATATCCATTTCTACAAGAACATTCTGGTGAAATTAGTGTGTCCAATAATTTAAACCAAGATGGTGACATCTAATATTTTCTCCTCCAAGGTAACATCAGCATTTCAGAACTACTTTTACTATCTGAAAGGGGCCAAAATCTGATAGAAGAGTTTTCTGTTTACAACTTTATACACTATAGTAAAGTTATAAGATGTAAAGCTTGCACAGTTTTGTGACATAAGCATTTTTATGCCAAATTAGGTGAGCATAATAAGATATTGTGTCATTTGCCCAAAGTCACAGAGCAGTACAAAACTCAGAATTTGAACAATAATTTTTCTGACTGTAATAACCATTCCATTTCTGTTTGCTAAATCAACAAAGAAATGCAATAGTTTTGCATTGTGACTTAGAGGTACTCCGTGTATTCCACTAAAATAATTTATATTTTATTAGAAATTAAAATATAACCACATGAAATATGTGTGTGGATGTGTATTTATCTATCTACACATTGAATAGCTATATGTAATAAAACGCAGTCAAAAAGAGATTCTGCAGTACTGCATTATTTTTTTCTTTTTGCAACATTACACTATGCTATTTCTAAGACTAAGGGCTAACAAATTTTAAAACTTTGAAAAAACATGATGAGAAAATTGATGAAAGGCTACCATATAGAAGCAGGAAGGAGGTTTGAAGTGCCTTTCAAAACAGATTACCAAACAGGCTGTCATTTTGACACCACATAAGATGGCCATAGAATTACCATCATTGAGAGTTTCTTCATCAAGGACCCTGCTCTCCATCTGTATAGAGCTTACAGACTGAAGAACTGCCTTGTTCAGAGTCTTTTCTGCTGTCTTAACCCTATCTTCATGTGATTGCCCTTCTAAATTCCACATGGAAGTCCCTTTCTCAGAGTATAATTTTGTGTAATATTTTGAGTTGGCTTTAAGATTTGTGGACATGTTATAGAAATACTCAGACATACCCAGCACATGTTTACAGATGTTCCAGGTGTTCCAAAAGTCACAGCTCCATAATGGATTACAAGGCTTTTGGCAGAGAAAGATGGATCAAGGTTAGAGAGAATAAAAAGAAGGACCTGCTCCTATTTGTCACTTCCTGTGAAATGCAGAGGCTCATACTTGCCATTTTTAGGTGCTGAGAGGTACTTAGGTTCATACTTAGGACATTTTTCAGGTGCTGAGAGGATTCTTGGGATTTTATTTATTTATTTAGTTTATTTAGTTTGAAGTATCATTTTAAATACAATAATGCTCAAAATATATGATCAACATTATCTAGTAAAAAAATGCATGGACCTAGATGTTAAAAGTGTTATTCTTTACTTATCTATGGGACAAGTCAGGTGACAATGTATATATTTTATAAGACAATATATTCTATATATTACATATACATTTGTTTGTGTGGGGGTGTGTGTGTTCTCTGAGAAACAGACCTAAAATGGCATTTGCCCTATTTAACCCAGAAAACCACCCTGAGGAGACACATGGCCTCAGCATGAACTTTGCAGTGGATCCAGAGGGGCAGCTGGATTTACCATGCAATTATTGGTCAACTGATCCCCATAACAGGATCTCTTGCAGGAAATCTAAGTAATGCTTTTCCATGTGCCATAGTGTATGAAATAGAAGCTCCACAATAATTTAGACCTATGAAGGAAGTTAACTCTGTACACTGCAAAGACTCCTGAAGATCTCATTCAATGCCATCATTGAACAATGGCAGGAGCAGTTATTAATGAAAACCATTGGTGAGAGGCTTTAAAACTTCAGGGTGCCCAAGAGTACATTCAAGGGTTTGCTAAAATGCCATCACCAATCTCAGGAATTAGGACTTAATGAACAAGTAATGAGGATGAATTTTAAGAAGCAATCAAGGGGATCCTGAACTGGGTGGTCTGTATACCACAGTCTGAAAAATATTAACCTACCTAATTATGTAGAACATACAAAACTGTACTCATTAGAGTATATTCTATTTAAGAAGATAATGTATGTTAGATTTTTACACTAAAAAAATCTATTCTGGGGAATTAGGAGTTATTTTCATTTATTCAGAAAATCATACATATTGTATGATATTATACAACTGAGGCATCAACAAATGGGTAATTTTTATGAAACTTCAGAAAGGCAGTAGGGACTTGTAGGCCTTTGGAGGACTTCATTTCCCCTTATCAGTTGGTATCTTTCTGTTACAGTAGGTGCCATTATCTACTTTAATCATTGGGGGAATTGTATTTGTGAATGACAGGTACTTACTTATGCAAATGAGTTGCTCATAGTTAGCTAGTTTAGTTGGTCAAGCTTTCTAGGTCAAGTAGGGCACTTCCCAGATAAGATAAATAAATCTCTTGGGAGATAAAGAGGAAATCATTAGAGCATATCATTCTATCTGAATTTCAAATAGTATTTTTATATTTAATTTGTTCCCCAAATATTATTGAGATTGACTATATACATATTTCTTGAAATATTCACTACATTACTGAACACTATCGTTTTTGTGTCATTCAGCCTCACAAAAATGTTACTCGAATGGGATGGATGTTCCAATGAAAATATGAAAGCCATATGAAAGTCAGGTTCAGTATATATGCAAATTGCTTTATCAGAAATATTGTGAAATCCTCTAAAAGGTACTAATTTAAAGTGAGTAGAACATTTTGAAAGTGGCTTTTAATGTCAATATCCCTGTAATTTTTAGTATCCTGAAAATAGTAATTATGACAGAATTATAATTTAACAATAGCTTTCTTAGTTTGATATATTTGAGTGACCTAATTAAAGTCATTCTTACTTGTTTTGCCATTTGATTTCTATTTTACAAACTTGAATGAGAGACTGCTTTCTTGGTGCTTGAGTTAATCTGGGATAATATAAATAGTGTTAAAATAATAGAATACAATATTAGACTTCAATTTTGTTTCCATTAATAATCAAAATTATTAGTCTGTGGTTTGTATTTTTCTTTTCACAACTGTGTGAATCATGTATTTATTTACCAAATTATGTGCAACCTGATTGAGGACCCCTTTTAACTTTACAGATGAAGTACCCAGATGGCATTCTGAAATACATTTTACAAATAACAAGGTCAAATAAGGAGACGGGCAGGCCATTTAACAGATATAATTTCTTAAAATGTTTTATGTTCTTATGGAAAACCTTATCTCAAATAATTTCTAATATTCTAACATAAGTTTGTATTAGATACTCTGTTAGACACATTATCTACTAAGAGTGCATTGTTCCATTGTTTCAGAATCCTGACTTTAATCTAACGGTAGGTACTTACATATGAATCTACAGCAAAAAGTCCTTTCTCCAGTGTGAACTGGTAGGGACTGACTATTTTAAATTCTCCCTCTTAGGATTGAGGTCGCATTTCAAAGAACTAAGTGCAATAAAAGAGCCCACAGTGTCTTCATTATGTTAAAGATAAGATAAGCCCATTACTTATATTGTGATGATAGAATTTACCTATTGAAATCTCAAGGATTGAAAGACTGACCCATCACCATGTTATCATGTACAAAAACAGTAGGCATGTTTACATATTGCTTTGAGAGAATTAAGAAAATTTTATGAGAAAGTTATTTGGAAACATAATAAATGAAATTTATTTTTCCACTCATTTTCAAAATGAACTTTAGTACAAAGTCCTGATACATAGTATATATGACAAGTATTTAAATGAAGGGGTAAATTATATAAATAACTCTTAGAAAATAAATGTTTTTTCTCATAAATTCATTCAGATATTTCAAGTAATATAGAATAATTATCTAAACCAGCATTGCAATGGTCATTAATTTTCCTTATGATAGGAAGATATACAAAGGTATATTATTGATTTTCTTCTCAATCTTTTAAGTTTTTTTAATAAGCTGGAAAAATACAAGTTTGTATGTAGACTTTCTTATATTTGGGGGTTTAAATAAATGTTCTGAATTGCTTTGCTGTTTCTCAACTTGCCCCAAAGCAAAACAAACGCTTCCATGGTGTCTCTTGGAACTCCTCTCCTTTCATCTCCCAAACTGCCCTGTATCTTTAAAGTATTTTCTGAATATATGCCTTATCTCCTTCCTTTCTGCGGAAGCTGACAGTTTGTCAAAACCACAATCCTGGTAGCCTTTTATAGGTAATGACAATGTTTTATTCCATTTCTCACATGTTAAAGAAACAGTATATGAAGTAGGTGCTTTACTGGTTCCTCATTGCTGCTTCAAAGTCATATCTCACCTTTTCTCCTTCAAAATCCCAGAACGTTTGAGTCTTTAAAGTCATTCAGCTGTACAAATACTTCCCCCTTTTCATTGTGATAACCCACTGACATTTGTCATTCTCTGCCATTCATTTAAGGCTGTAGATTCTAGCTTACTCTTTCTCTCCATCTCTACTTCTGCCTCTATTCTAGTTTACTTCCACACCCACATGCTCCTAAAAACACAGACTTTCAATCCCTTGTCTTACTTGTCTCCAATGTCTTTTCCTTCACCCTAACTCAGCTTATCATTTAAAGGCTGAGACCCTACACTTTTTCATCACAGTTATCAGCACCCTCCTAAGATCAATCATGATTCCAAGAGTTCACACTCTCACAGTTTTTCTTTCCTGATTACTGGTTAAAATAACCTTACGTTTGTCAGTTGTTTGCATCCCTTTTTACTCTCTAACATCTCCTCCTATTATAATTAACATGGATTCCCAGTCCAAAGTAATAACCACTTCCTTGCAAACAACTTCCACTATTTTACCTTTTTCTTTTTGAATCATATTCATCTTTCAAATCTGGTTTTATAATCTCCCCAAAGGTACACGTATCTTACTGAAAAATGCTAATTCGATTTCCTACTGTGCATGATTATTTTATACCTTCTAATAAGTTTAAGTTGGCTTTATCAAAAGCCTTTCTGATCTGAATAGCGAAGTAAGTTCCATAGCTATTGATTTCAACTCATTGGTACTGGGTTATCATCAGGAATCTCAGTGATCAGAGATAAGCTAATAATATCTTCCTAGTCAAAAATATTTGAAGCCAGTTGGCTATCTTTCTTTCTATATGAGAGTTTTTCATACACAAAGGTGTGAAATTTTCAACTATATTTCCTGGAATATAATTCGTATATATCAGTAGCAATGTATGTCTCCTTTTATGAACATCATGAGCAAAAGATGAAAAAAGGACAATCATCTCTTAAACATGTCAATCAGTTACCATAGCCAAGTGCACTACAACATAATGGTTGTTTCAGAGCAGGGAGTGTTTGCTGTTCATTTACCTTCAACGTTTTTCCTAACCCTGACTCGTGGTAGTAGTCCTCAATATGTATTTACCTGAAATGTATGTTTTATTTTCCTGTTAGATCCTATAAATATCAGAGTTCCAAGAACATAAATCTGTTAAAGCCTTGTCTCATGTTTATTATTTTTGTGTATCTCTAAAGGAAATGATATTTCATGTATATTTTCTATAGGAAAAGAGCTAAAGCCCCTACACTCAAGATAGCTTTTACAATCACATGAGAAAATGGAAAGGCAAATAAAGAGGATGTGATTCCCTACAGCTATGAACAGTGATGTGGAAAATATACTGGCTTTTAGGTAATATGGGCATTCACATTCTGTCTCTACCGTTTACTCCCTGTGTAGCATTGTAAAAACAACACTAAATCTCTCGAAGAAAATTAAGACACAGAATCTGAAGCACAGTGAGTACTTGATACATGTTATCCCTTTCTATACACCTACATCTTTGTTAGGAAATATTTCTGAGATAGCATAAAATTCAGAATCAAAGTAACAAAATGCTTAAGCCATTTTGACAGAAAATAGCAAATATGTAGAAAACATAACAAAATATTAAACAATTATATAGGTTAAGGGTGATGTGCCCAAGAGCTGAAAGAATACAGATTTTCTCTATAAATGATTCAGCCAAGAAATTATAGAATGATGATATAAAGCTATTCATCTGTATTCAAATTTTTATCTAAATACCTAAGATTGACATGCAATATGTGTTTGCTCTTAACCATTTGTAGGACCTTGGCAAAATTTAAAAATAGATTTATATTCATTTCAATCTCAACTACATTCTCTTTTTGAATCTATCTCTCTGTGTCCCCTTCTGGAAGCCTCTTTTAATTACTTTTTTCAAAGTGAAAATTGCATGTTACAATATGCCATTCTTCAATATTCAAATAAATATATTCAAATTGTGGAAAAATATGAGGTGGCATATATTTAGTAAAATGAGGTCTCTATTTTTTCACTGATATTTAATCAACAGTCTTTTTTTTTTTGTCTTAGCTTTTAAATGTTTTATTTTTATTTTATTTTTATCCTGACTGTCTGGATCCTACTTGCTCAGGTGGAAAAGTAAGACACTAAAACTTATTTAAAGATAAGCTGTTAATAAGTGTTAACTTAGGGAAACTTCTAGAATATTCTCCATATGGATGTTCATTTTCACAGAAATAGTGCCATGTTGTTTATGTTAATTTGTACCCAGATTTTTCTGCTCATGGAAACATGATAGAGAGTTCTGTTTCAATACACACGTATCTAACTATGCCATTCATTTTTAAAGACCTTGTGGTACTATAGGATATAAATATTCTATAATTTATTTAACTAATATTCTTGAAACTTTTTGAGATGATTCAATATCAAGTGAATTTTTTAGTCATAACAATTCTCTGAACATTTATCACACACAGCCTAGTGTTTTCAATTGTTTTACTGAAAAGAGAAAGTCTTGAAAAAATGGATCATATGGTAAAATGTCAATTTGAAGCAGTGTTTCCCACATTAAAAATATTGACGCTTTCTCTTTTCCAAATTTAACTGCCAATTTAAACAACATTTTTGTATTCAGCTGTCTTTTATTGATAGAGGAATCAATAGTATCCGTCAGTTGGGATAGAGTAGGAAGAGCAGGAGGTCTGGAGGCAGGTCTTGGACTTAGATGTGTCCTTTCGTGCTTGATGTTCAAAAGCTAAAGGCATTTCCCTGTTTTCAGTGGGAGAGGGTGAGCGATTACTGGAGTTTCTATATTCTGGCCCCAACTGGCCTTACTATATACTGAGAGCGGCATCATGAAAATGCTGTATAACAGAAACAGAAAGCAGAGAATCCTCTTCTATCTCCAAAAAGTAGACGTTAGCAAACACCGAGCTTTGTGTGTAAGTATGCATGTATGTAGGTGTCCCTAAAGATAATTTACCTTTTTGTTTAATATGTTTTGAAACAGTTGAATTTGAAATAATTTCTGTGTATAAGAAACTTGCAAAATTATTTAATAAAATACTGTAAACTCTTTTAAATGACACTATCCTGCAGTGAAGATTCTCTTTCACTACATTTTATGTACATACACACCTATATACACATATAGTTATTTTTTCTGAACCAATTGAGAATAAGTTGCCCACATTGTGCCCTTTTAGTTCCAACTATTGTTTATTTATACAATGACATTTTCTTAAAATCATAATACAATGATAAAAAAGAAAATTAATGTGGATAAAATGTTATCAGTAAGACCATAGAACATAATCATATTTTGCCAGTTGTTCTACTAATGTCCTTTAGGATTAAAAAAAAAAACCTGGTCCTTAGTCTAATCTAGATTCACATAGTACTTTTATTTGGTATGTCTGTTTTGTCTTCGTACATCTGGAATATTTCCATAATCTTTCTTTGCGTACTTGGTATTTTGAAGGAGTATGGGACAATTATTTTATATAGATACTGCTCCATTTAGATTTGCCTGATATTATCCTGTGATTGCATAGAGGTTATGTCTTTTGGGTTTTTGTTTTTGATTTTGAGATAGAGTCTTTGTCGCCCAAACTGGAGTGCAGCAGCACTATCTTGGCTTATTGCAATCTCTGCCTCCTAGGTTCAAGCAATTCTCCTGCCTCAGCCTACCAAGTAGCTGGGATTATAGGCAGGCGTCACCATGCCCCAGCTAATTTTTGTATTTTTAGTAGCGACGGGGTTTCTCCATGTTGGCCAGGCTGGTCTCAATGTCTTGACCTCGTGATCCGTCCGCCTCAGCCTCCTGAGGTGTCGAGATTACAGGTGTGAGCCACCACGCCTGGCCTTTTCAATCCATTTTTAAACTCTTATCCTTCTTTCCAATACTCACCTTCTCCTTACAGATAACCATCTCCTTAGTTTCTGGTTTATTTCTCCAGTGTTTCTTTTCTCACAAATCTACAAATACATGTATATTATATCCCCTTCTCTCTTACAGAAACCTTAGCATGGCTTAGATTCCTTTTGCACACTGCATATTTTTCACTTAATGTTGTAGGCTGGATGTCACTCCATATTACCTCTTAAATATTTACTCATTTTTTTTTACAATTGCACAGGACTCCATTTTATAGAAATATGCAAGTGTAATCAACCTCTCTAATGTATAAGCATTTGAACTGTTTTCAAGGTTTAGCAATTACAAACAATGCCCTCATGGATAATCTTATTTATATTTTTGAAGTTAAATTATTAAGGAAAAATCCTAGATGTTCATTTCTTGAGTCAAAGGTAAATGCATACATAATTTTATTTATGTTGTGAAACGCTCCCTTATAAATGTACCAACTTACGTTAACAATACCAGTGTTTGAGAGTGCCAGTTTCCCTTGAGCTTTGCCATGAAAATGTGTTGTCATACTTTTAAATTTTTGTTGATGTGAAAGGTAAGAAATAATATTTCAGTGGCTCATGCCAGCAAACCCAGCACTTTGGGAGGGCGAGGCGGGTGGACCACCTGAGGTCAGGTGTTTGACATCAGCATGGCCAACCCAATCTCTACTAAAATTACAAAAAAAATTACCTGGGCATGGTGGTGGGTGCCTGTAATGCCAGCTACTTGGGAGGCTGAGATAGGAGAGCCACTTGAACATGGGAGGCGGAGGTTGCTGTGAGCTGAGATCGCGCCACTATACTCCAGCCTGGGCAACAAGTGTGAGACTCCGTCTCCAAAAATAATGAAAAATTAAAAATAATAACGCTTCAGGATATCTTAATTTGTATTTTTATAATTGCAAATGAGGTTGAAGATCCTTTTTGTTGTATTTTTAAAGCCCATTTTTTATCTATTTTGTGGGCTGATTTTGTCTTTTGCTCATCTTTCTATCACATACATGGTCGTTATCCTAAATCCCATCACCTTCAATTTTTTTTTTCAGAGCAGTAATTTAAAGTTTTAATTTCACACCATTTTCTTTTAATCATGCTCAAGTTGGGGTGTTTCTGCAGTTTCATTTGTTCTTATTGTTATATATTGGTTCGAGGGAATATGTGGACTTAGTTTTCTAACCCACTAAAAGTCCTAAAAATACACACATACACACTCACATATACACATTTTTAGCTGTGATTTAATTTTTTCTGTAATTCATAAAAAAAGAATGTGCAAACTGCTTAGGCTAGTATTTTTAACTGATATCCCTATCTAGAATTTCTTACCTCTTCCCCATTCATTCTTAACAGAGTAAGCTTAAGGGGACTTGTTTTAGTAATGCTACTTCCCTACTCAGAAGTCTTCAGTGGTATCACAATTCATCTTCAAACAAACTTAAAACTCTACACATGACTTTTTGGTGGGGTTCCAGGTTGCCTATTTTTCTTTCATGTTCTGCTTATTCCCATGGAATTAATCTGGGTACGTTCTCCACTTATGCTTCACCTAGACTAAGCTGTCAGTCAATACAGTTCATTCTGCTACCCTTCTGCTAGCCTTATTTCCTTGTCACCTGAAATACACTTTTTAACTTCTTTGTAATGTTGAGTCAGCATTAACAGAATAAATTAGCCAATTAATGAGAAGTCTTATTTCTATTTTTGCGGCATTTTAATCCTTTCTTATTCTGTGTTTCTCTTTCCTTAATATCAACATTCTTATACGGATATGTGATAGTTTCTTTCTGCTGTCCATACCATAACAAATATCCTTCCTTTGATAAATGTGAGATGTATACAAGTAATATCTTACATTTATACTTTGCAAAAATTGCATGCAATATGTACTTTCACCACCCCCTAGTTCACACACAAATAAGTGTATCGCATTGATTTTGAAAACTTGAAGACATAATACTGCATCCTAAGCTTTAAAAAGACAAAAGTTTGTTGGCTAATTAGGTAAAGAAGTTATCTGATTTTAATTAAAAAGGGCGAAAGTAGGCTGCAGTTCATATATTAAGTAATTACAGTTCTGTAGTGTCATTGGTCTTGAAAATTAATTTATACTTAATTTGTTATATCAGATATTAATTATACTTGGTAGAAGGACAATAATTAATACAGAATTCATTAATAAAAGAGTGTACTGGTTTATTTTAAAATATACTTAGATTATATCTATACCATCAAGGGATATTTTTGGTCTATTTGGTGCAAAAATTGTATGATCCAACACGAAATGGTCATTGGGGAAGTACACTTTCACCTGATAACTTATATTTAACTGAAGTAATTATATCAGGCATGAGCTAGTATAAATATGCATTCACAGCCACACCCATGTGCATACTGTATAACATCTGCCAGACTGGGGGCACTGAGTCATTGGAGTAAACAAGGGGCTCAGTTGACATTGTCTCATGGTCATGATCCTTTATTATTATTAGGAATTAATTTCATCACAAATGTGAACTAAAACTAATTTGAAATAAAGCACTAATAAAACACTAATGAAATAAAACACATGCCAGTACTAATTATTCAAAATTAAATAACTTAAAAATAAGATAATCAGAAGACAAATTTTTTATTATCAAGTATTCTTTAAATCAAGTTTACTGTGATTGAAATTACCTTACAATTATCTGTGTGACACAGAGACTAAGGATGATCGTTAAAGGAGAAAATTCTAGGAAACATTTTTCCTGACATTGAAATGTTGGTTTCTGAGGAGTCTTTATTCCTGCAGAGAAATCAACACAACTGGGAAACTCTTGTCTCTCATGCCTGCTGTTTGCTTATTTTACTCAAGTGACATTCATCATGGCTTAGTTGATGGCAACTGAGCAATGCTTAAAGGTTTGAGACTACATCTGCAGAGCTGAAATAAGCAGAAAGCCTTAAAATAATCTCGTGAACTCAGTATACTGTCAGGACAGAATCAGCCAGGAAAATCTCAAACCCCCATTTACCTTAATCTTCCTAACAGTTTTAATGGCACACATGTAAAAAAGTAATTTTTTACTGGTGCTCAACATCTTCTGTATACTTCATTAAGGGTTAAGTGTATGGTTGGGATCTTTCACGTAGTCCACACTTGAGATCTTCCAGGAATCTCATTCTGTGCTCACATGTTTCGTGAGAAGTTTGGAATAAGTAGGGTTTTTCTTTGAAAGAAATCACTCCTCCATCTGCCATCTTGCTCTGTCAACTTCAGGTGAATGCCAACTACTGGTCCTGAGTTAATGCTGTGTGGTGTCATTATGTTAACATCCTAACATGACAGTGCCAATTAAAGGGAACAAATGTTGAAAAAAAAGTTACTTTATTAAAAGAACATATGTAGAAATGCTTCTCTCTTAAATATACGTATTGACCAAACTACAGAAATTAAGTGGTTTGCATAAAGGAAGACTAATTTGAATGAAAAATAATGGAAATATAAATATAATAATAATGACACAAAATTGTCATTGGGTATACTCGTATTTTACATACTGCCTTGTAGGGTTATTTTCAGTGATTAACATATTTCATCTGGCATTTTTTAGCACACCGACTGCCATTACCGCAGAACAGAAAGGGGAGTCGGTGCGCATTAACCACAGTGTAAATCAGGTTGTAGAGATACAGAGGCAGTCACTTGCCCTGGCACTCACACACCTAATGTCTGAAGAAGCCAGGATGAGTTCCCATTTGTACATTGTCAGCCTAGTTTTTCTTGCTAGACTCACTATGGAAGCAAAACAATTAGATCTATGGAGATATTAAAGTATGAGCCAACACAATGCAAAAATCATCAAAGTAGTCAATCACTCTATGTCTTTGATAGTTACCAACATCTTTTTTCTTCAACTTTTATTTTGGATTCAGGGAGTACTTGTGCAGGTTTTTTACCTGGGTATATTGCATAATTCTGAGGTTTGGGGTAAGAATGATTCCTGTCACCCAGATACTGAACCTAGTACCCAGTAGTTAGTTTTTCAAACCTTACCTCCCTCCGTCCCTCATATATTAGTCCCCAGTTTCAACTGTTACTATTTTTTTTATATCCCTGAGTATCCAATGTTTAGCTCCCTCTTACAAGTGAGAACATGTTTTCTGATCCTGTGTTAATTCACTTAGGATAATTGTTGCCAACATCTGTAATCAGATATGCAATGTGTAGAAATACGCTAGGAATAGAAGCATACTGAATATGGACATTGATGCTGTGTCATTTTGTTCTCTCTTAATCACAAGGAGCCTGTCTTAGAGAGTGTAGTTATCTTTTGTTTCGAAATAACTTGTACAGTTGTTGTTTCTTATTTTTTTTTAATCTGATTTTAGAAAAAAATATGTGGTCATTATGGAAGACATAAAAGTGGAGAAAATTTTAAAAGAACAAAATCGCCCATAGTCTTAAAACCCCAAATCCATCCCTTGAAGCATATTTATTATACTTTCCTCCAATATCTTATGTGTGTGTGTGTGTATGTGTGTGTGTGTGTGTGTGTGTATTTCATTAAGCAATATTATGCACTCCCAAAGGGAATGTAAAGTAAACCATTTCACTTTTCCAAACTAAATTGTTATGGACCATTTTTCTATTGAACAATTATATCACTAAATTTAAATACAAAGTATTTTACCCAGCTATTGTCTGAAGAAAGCAAAGTTGTCTAATTACAGTATTGTATATTGTACTCTTTTAAAAGCTTGATATATTTACAGATCAAAAGCATGTAACAGCACACCTGGGTTGCTATAGAGATGTCTAAATTTTATCAAGATTTAAAAAAACTTCAACAATAAATGCATTTTTATAAGTATGCTAAAGACTTACCATAACTTAAACACCCACAAGCATTTTTTTTTTTTTGCATCAGTATTCTGGGAAAAATACAGGTGCAAGATACTATATGCCTTTTAAATACCTTCATTTTCTAAACTTACATCTTTTTTTCTTCTGATACATCCTTTCCACTCACTTATTTTTGAGTTTAGAATTGTCAGTGAAAAAATTATGCTCTTCAAACTCTTGAAATATGGCCTGTCAAACTGATGGTGTGAAGTGTGGAGAAAAATAATATATATACATACATTGCACACATGCACATATACATACATGTATATATGAACATATATAAACACAGACATGTTATATTTATATAAATGTGGTTTTTTTATTTGTTTCTTCTCTATATACGTGCTTACAAACAGAGAACCAGCATGAAGATTCTTAAAATATACATAGGACAGAATTAAGGTCATCTGCTCTAGGTAAGAGTCATCATGCATATTCATAGCTCTGAAATTATTTGATAGTTTAGGGAGGATATTTCTCTAGTGACCTTTAACTTTAATATCAGGGTGTTGATTTGACAAGCATCTCTAAAAATCCATCACTCAGTAATAAAGGCAAAGTTTAACATTATTTTTTTTAAAACTTCAAACATTAAAAAGCTCTGGGGTAGGCTGGGCACAATAGCTCATGCCTGTAATCCCAGCACTTTGGGAAGCCGAGGCAAGCAGATCATCTGAGGTCAGGAGTTTGAGACCAGCCTGACCAACATGTTGAAACCCCATCTCTACTAAAAAGACAAAAAATTAGCTGGTGTGGTGGCACACACTCCTGCAATCCCAGCTACTCAGGAGGTTGAGACAGGAGAATTGCTTGAACCCAGGAGGCAGAGATTGCAGTGAGCTGTGATCACGCCATTGCACTCGAGCCTGGGCAAAAAGAGTGAAAAATCGGTCTAAAAAAAAAAAAAAAAAAAAAAAAAAAAAAAAAAAAAAAAATGTTGTGTAGAAATAAAAGAAATATATGAGATTGAACGGGACAA